>JAQLOL010000022.1:599712-615642 GCA_029783665.1 Naso thynnoides | reverse complement strand
TCAGATGTGTTGTCTTACGTCCTAAATGCCATGTTGCCCTGGATGGTCAGGTTTATTTGGTTTCCATGCACTCGGGACTCCTTAAATGAGACCAAACAAGGTTTCTTTGCGGTAGCTCGATTAAGCGTTTATTGGCTTCATCAACCAACACGTCTAATTCTATAGGGTCCAATTCGACTTTGCACTTTCGTCTCTCTAAACTTACCATGCTGCAAACCATGAAACACGCAAAACCCTCATTTAAATAGGCGTATCTCCAACACTTTTGCACTTGCTGTCATTCATGCAGTCACTCTTAGTAAATCATCCGCAAACCGCAGTTCCACCCCACAAGCAAAATTATAGATTGCGCACGCAAATTAGTACATGCAAATTGGGATCTTAGTAGATCCGGCCCTCAGTGTGCATTACATGACGAAGCCATGACAATTCATAAACTTAACAAAATAAGATTGAAATAGCTGCTAAATAGGAATGACAGACGTTACCGTCGTGCAACTCGATTGGTACCATGTATTCAGACTCAATATAGTGCATTAAGTAGCGGAAGCCTTTGCCTTAAAAAAAACAAAACAAAACAAAACATTGTGGCAGCATATTATGGGCTGTCACTAGTTGATGAGCTTCGTTATATTTCCTGACCAGTCGGCACCAGAGTGTATGTGAGTTTGAGTGGCAAAATAGATGCCTTACCTGAATGTGCTTCCTCATCGCTCCGCTCGAGTGGTTATATGCAAGCTTTTGCTTACAGAGCTGACACACGACCTTGTTATCACTTTCTTCATTAAAATACTGCTAAACTGAGCTGATTTTCTTCGAGCCGGCATCTCTCTTTGTTCAACTTAAGTTTCACTTTTCCACCTGCTGGAGTGTGCAGGAGGAGGGAGGGGCAGTCACCTGCAGAGGAAACTGTCTGCATAACATTGAGACACAGTGTTCTACATTTTTAACTAAATAATTACTAAGCGACTACTTTTTCTGGTGCCAACTAGTGAGGGAGTAAGCATTTAAAACGGTTAGCTGACTATAGGGTGTTGCAATTGGACGAATATCATCTGTGGCTGGTTCTTTTTTTTTTTTTTAAACGATATTTTGGTGTATTTTTGACATTATTTTGCTAAATTAATAGACTGCCTCCTTGAAAATCTCAGTCAATAAATAATTAACCTGTAAGCACCAAAAAAAGAAAATGGGCTGATTCTGTGGGTTTTTTTAACTGTGATTATAAAGGGGTCGAGGAGGAGCGGAACTGACCAGCGCAAAGAAATGCCAGTGTGGTGCAGCGGTGATTACCCCTGATAATAAGCGTGTTTCCCGGCTGTACTTTAAAAATAACAACATGTGGATCATTTAATTCATTGTTTTTGGTGCTGTTGCTTTATCAATCAGGTTGCACAGTAACGTATGGCTCATCTGTCAAAATAAATGCTAATTCACTGGCAGACCATCTGTGGAGCAGCTCTGCGTGCAAGTTGAGAGCAGTGCAGCTTTGCTGCTTGCTCTGAGGAGCTGGGAGTAAAAATATCTATACGCAATGATTATATGCAAATAATTACACAAGACCAAAAACTGATATCCAGTGACATGCAGGATTTCATATCTGTATTTTTCAAGCTCAAATCCATCCATTCTTCCCTGCATGCTACTCAACGTAGGCATGAAACGCTTGTCTTGTGAGAGAAAATGTGCTGTACATGATTGACACCTTGAATCTCACATAAACAGCGGTAACTACACATTGCATGTGCTGGCACACACCTGTGTGAACATATCAGCATATTGGCGATTGATGGGCTGACAGGGCCAGTTGCAAAATTTTAACATATCGCCCAACCCTAACTCATTAGCCACCTGCATCACTAATGCACCCGTATATATGTAACAGGTCAATTTTGGTAGATAATATTTGCAAATAGATATATCAGTCTGGCCCTATTAATTATAATGACCAGGTATATGAATCTGTTAATGAATATACGTGCTTGTGTGTGTTTTCGTAAGGATATGATGCCTTTAGTTGTGAGTGAATGCATTTTTTGCGAGTGTGTGAATGCTTATGTGAGGGTATGTGGGTGCATGTGCAGCAGTCTAATAGCTTCTCTCTCTAATCCCGGGTTTATCTGCTGGTCACTGAGGTGGGAACGGCACCAAGACGTCAGTCATCTGGTTGGCCAACCAAAACCTCTTTATTTCCACTGTCCCTGAAACCCATTTGGATGGGTGGAGATTTATTTGGACTCTCTTATCTCTGCAGTCCAGTCAGGAATCATATAGCTGAACTCGTGTATCTTTACAGCCCTCTGGATAGAGCGAGGGTAAAAGAGCTTTAAAGTCCAGAGGACCCTCATGAATCTGCAACATTCGTAAAAAAAAATTCTGCTGCTCTTTAAACCTAATTGCATTAAATAACATTTCTATATCTGCCAATATGCTGCATATTAACCTTTGTGACACTATGTATAAGGGTTGTGGTTCGAAGTTGTAATAGTTGAAATCGCAACAGTACCACAGAGACTGTGATCATTTGATTGAGTCCTACTTGAGTGGAATATTCCCAGAAAAACATATTTGTTGAAAGATGATGGAATTAGTACAATATTTTTTCCATGCTGATGTATAAATTCACACAGCAGACCTCTCCCCTCCCTTCTCCTTCTCCCATCACTATTTAATTGGATTGTTGGCTGGGGACGTTAGAAAACATCTGAATAAACTAAAGCTATGAGATCATGTTTGATTTTGAGATGCTATATTATTGGGCTTAAAAATGTACTGCATATACTGTCATGGGAAGATATCCTACTATTATCTCATGACCTCTGTCATCAGCGCAGCAGCATTAAGGCTACAGATGACTGGACTTAATGTGAATGAGGCACATTTCTTTGTAAACGCTAGACAATACAGAGTAGATGTGGAAATCCAATGACGGCAATTTTCTTATGCATGAGCAATTAACCCATATTCAGTCAATTAAACCTCCTATTTCACTATTCCAGGATTTACTTAAACACCACTTGAATTTCTCGACCCTGTCTGTACAGTAATTTTAGATACTGAGAATGTAATTTATAATTCAGTTTGACTTGTTTGCATAAATCCTAAAAATATTTAGACCAACTAGACTAAAATATACATTTGGTTCCTATAATATTGCCTTCGCCAAATGCAAAATAAAATACAAGAGGTACAAAAGCTCCTGATTGTTGATAGCAGCACTTGAAAATAAAAAATACATAAATTGTCAAATAAAAGCATTGACTAACTACAGACTGAGTGAACACAACCTGGCAGTGGAAATAGGCTGACACAGACAAATACGGTTGCCCAGAGAAGAGAGGTTGTGTACTAAATGTGACCAGATAACAGTTGAGACAGAGCTGCACTTTTTTGATCACTGCAAGCATGAAAATATTAGAATGGGTTATTTTACCAAAAATAATCAGTCCCAGATTTCTCGCTGTTAAATAACTCGGAGAGACTTCTGGTCATACTGGGAGGGAGGGAGGAATGCTGTAGACAGATATGTAGCAGCTTTCAATGAGCTCGTAACTCTCTGGGCCTCCTGTCCCACATGAGTAACGGTTAGTCTTTATTAAAACTAATTTATTGTATGTTGTTTATGTTGGTTAGTATGTAAACATGTTCTATTAGCCTACTGTCCATTGTCCATTGACTCTCTACCTCTGCATAGCTCTCTCTGGGCAAATTGAATCGTAGGCAACTGGACTTGTATTTGTCTAGAAAGACGTTTCGCCTCTTATCCAAGGGGCTTCATCAGTTCGTACGTATCGGTCTCACTTGTCCGCACTAGTCTGACTCACTAGTCCGCACTAGTCTGACTCACTAGTCTGCACTAGTCTGACTCTGCATAGCCTTTTTATTATTGTGAGGTATAGGCTTGGGAAGGTTTCAGGTTTTACCGGTTCGGTCTGGTGTACAGGCCTTTACCGGTTTTGTGTTATGCAAATAAGCAATACTGGCGTTTATCAGTAAGCCAGATCCTGGCATACGTCAGCAACAACATGTTCTGACGCCCAGCAGCCTGACGAGCGCAGACATAGCCGTCAAAACAGTGCTGTGTATTAAATCATTGAGCTCTTACAACATGACTTTATACACCACAGGATTATTTTACCAACACAAACACGACGTGGTTAAGTTTTCCAACTTTTCTTGGACCTTCCACAAGAGGTACAGAGCAGAAATGATGATTATGCTGCTGTAGTTTATGACAAGAAATGGTAAGCCCCCTTTCTCCTGACGCTAACGTTACTAGCTAACACCAATGTCCCAACTGTTGCTGTTTGTAACTTAACAGACCAGCGGATGACTTTATTAACCCGGACACAATGTTGCTAAGTTTTCCAGCCTATTTAGGACCTCCACAACTGATCCAGTGCAGCAAAAATGTTTGCCAACTGTGGTTAATGACAGAAAATGCCAAGCACCCCCCTCCTCAAACGAGCTAACGTTAAGTTAACATAAGTGGACTCAACTCCGACTCGTTCATGATGCTTTGGTTTTGTTTTACAGGACAACATCGTGGAAGGGGAGCAAAAAAGATGCTACGTCTGCTGTGTTCAGTTTATGTGTGTGTATTTATGGGAGGCATGTGATTGTACGGAGTAACGTAGCAAATAGTGTGATTTGGTTGAGAGAAAAATGCGTTGTGTCTGAACGTAGAACTGCCGTAGATAGAATGGATGATGTCACACGTTTGGTTTAAAAACATTTTGTGTCACTCAGTTCAGTGGTTTTTCTCTTGTGCAGCTCCAGTCAGGAGCACTGTTAAATGACTGGTGTGCGACCCCTAGTGGTGAAAGTCGATATTACCGGTTAGGTCCGGTATTGAGCTTATTGTAAAACCGGTTTAGAAATTTTTACACCAGCCCAAGCCTAGTGAGGTATATTTGTTACTTTACTCACTTATAAATTTTAATGTTCATGCACCGGCAACACTGTGTCATTGTTGTGTCAACACTGTGTGTATATAGTCATTCCATAAAGTTTGTTGTATTTAAGTGAATTGAATTGAGAGCGAGAGAGAGAGAGAGCAGAGAAAAAATGTAGAACAGCGAAACGGCATGTTTCCATTTTAGCTGGGCAGCCAAAGTGAGTTTGCCACAAGCATGCATCAGGCCAGTTAAGAGGTTAGGCCTGGCAAGTCATTACTGTCAGAGCTAATGTAGAGAGATGAGGAGAGGGACTAGGGAGGTAAGCACTCACTAATGAATGAACACACTGCTAAGTTCAACAATTACACGCCCATGTAAATGCAAGGATAACACACCAACACAAGCAGACGCCTGTTGAATTCCCCAAACCTAACTGAGCCTGAGAACAAAGGGAAAGTCTTTCCAAATTCTTCTACTTTTGTAGGCAACAAATGAAAGGAGATACTTCTCTCAGCCTGGAAACTGGAGGAATAAAGTGTCTTTAAAGCCAGGAGTAAAGCAGTATTTTAGGGAAATGCCCTCTAGCATACATTTCCTTAAATTTGAACGCTAATTTGAAAGAGTTCATGGAGTTTTGCAGAGTCAGAGGTTAGAAAAATAAACCCCAGTTTTGGGCCTATTTACCCCTTTGCAGTATAACAAACCAATATGTTTTCATGGTTTAATTCAGTTTTCAATAATTTAAGGTATGTAGTATGCCTTAATTTTCACTTTATTTGTTTTGGCTGACTTCATGAAATGCACAATTTCTTCTAGTAATAATATCATTTTGTTCAGTTTCATGTAAATCCCAACTGTCTTATTTTCCTTTTAAAGGACAACTTCGATCATTTTACACATGCAGCTCTATTGCGCAAGCTACCCGAGACTTGCTATTACCAAAGACGCGACAACACTTAGCCCAGCCACGTAGCTGTCCTCTCATGGGTACGCAACACTTGCTACTAAGCCATGGGGGCAGAATTTTAAACTGTGTTTTCAACGTCTTAACATACTCCAAATTAAACCCCAAAAGATATGCAAAATTCAGCAGACACATTAAAAAACAGCACTTTAGCATGTATGACTCAAAATGAATACAAACATGGTTAAAACTGTGTTTGTGCAAGCACTCTCTTACCAGTTTGTTTACAGGCAGGTAGTCGAAACTAGTAGATCCTCGAGCAGGGTATTACTCGTGAACTTTGCAGACAGATATTGTATTCCAGCATTTTCGTTTCAGTGTCCATTCAGTGCTAACTATTTAGCAACTAATGCTAGATCGCTGTGTGAGGCTACAGCACACACACTGAGCATGACAGTGACAGGGGGAGAGAGAGGAGTCGTAGTTGGAGCAGACTGCTCCGCTCCTCTCTCCCCCAGACATGAAGGAAACAGCTAGCCTGTGCCATTTTATAAATTCAGTTTCTATCTTTCAAGTTGCGCAGATAATATGTTGCAACTTGTGAATGTATTAAGAATTAGTTGCACCATCTAACTCACTCAAAAATTGCACATTTCTGGTCAATTAATGGTGTATTTTTGTTGATTTGATAGCACACTCCAGGGCTGTGGGTAATAACCAGCATAGGAAGAGTCACTATTAACTTTTCTTCAGCCGTCTCTAATCAACACCAAAACAGTAAGACAGTATACATCCAACTTAATGCTCACAACAAATTCTCGTACATGCTACTTGCCCTGTTACACCTAAATCTGTCCCCTGCAAAATACAGCAGGTAGGAACCAATATTCTCTCTTACCAAGACGACATAAAATGTAACTCAAATTGAAATGTGAATATACAAATTAAATAATAAAGTTCCATATATGAATGCCTCAATAATTGTGTTTAAAATAAAGTACAAAATAACGCTATGTGAATAATTTATTTCCTAAATACTTCAATTTACCACAGTGTACTTAAATTACAATTAAATAATATACTGTGTACAGTCACCTCTATTACAGTATTATTAAAAGAATGTACTTATACAAATGCTCTTCAGTCATCGCACAGCAGTGGATATGGATATGTGGAAATGTAGAACAATACTACTTGCTATCTCTTAAAGTCAGATTAGTTCAAGAGCTTTATATTATTCATAACATGTTTTAGGACTGAAAACAACGCAGCAAGGACAAATTAGAAGTTACTACCATAAGAAAGAAAACTGAGTACAATATAGTTCATACAGAACATCAGGCTGGCTGATGTGGTACAGCAATAAGCAACCTAACCACCACAGGATAGCCTCCACTGTATGCTTATATCCTTTACGTCCTAGTGCCTATGGGCTACGCTGACGTGTCTTGTGTCTTGATGGTGGATGTGTGGGTGGAGGAATAGGTTCAGACAGAGTAATACAGAGGTGACAGGGTGGTTGGAATGAAAGACTCAAACCCTGTGGGGGAATTTGCCTTTTCAGATCCTGTTTCATGACATAGCCTCCCCACAGACCCCCATCCCCCTACTCTTCTTCCCAATCTCCAAAGCACACAAGGCATCAGTCCAGGCAGGACTTGCACATTTCACAACAGATTAATTCAGTTGAACATAACCCCTGCAGAGAGTTGAGTAATGCTCTCTGAGGAGCCCCTTCTCCCCTTCCTTCCTCCATTCTTCCTTCCACTAAGCAGAACATTCAACTCCAACCCGCTTCTCACTCTTCCTTCATTGATTCATGTCATTCCTTGTTCCCCCAAACTCCCTCAGCTGGCTTCCTCGCTGCTGCAGAGAAATCCCTGCAGCCATTGGCATGCCACGATGCTCGAGCCCCACAAAAGAGTTGTGTTCAATTTGACTGAATATTCCCTATTCAGGAGCATGCACAAATGAGCTGAGCAGAATGGGATTTGATTAGCTCCATCATGTTGGGTTTTTTTTACTACACACTCCCCTAAACAGACACAGAAGTAGAGCAGTAGAGTGCCTCAGTAGAGTGCCTTAATTTGAGAGGCATTGCGCTGGAGGTGATTACTCCTGCACTACCCTACAAATTCACCAACCATGCTTCTATACTACCCCTCCTGTCCACCGCTAATACACCCCATAATGACAAATCAGAAAACTTCTACAGATGAACTAACTCTGAGATGTACTTGAAATTGGAGGTGTATAGCATGAACAGGATGGGGGAGAGGACAGTACCCTGTGGGGCTCCTGTGTTGCTCACCAGTGTCACACACTCACGCAGCATCTCATACTGTGATCTCCTAGACAGGTAGTCAGTCCATAATCCAGGCCACTAACAGGGGGTCAACATTCATCACCTTGAGCTTCTCACCTAATTCCATATTAACACATGGTGTAGTTTCCCTCCTTATACTAGCAATCACATTAATAGCACAAAGGGTTTAATCACACTTGGTGTGCTCAATGGTGGAATTCTTGGTGGGATTGGTTCCAATTAAGTGGGTTATGTAATCACAATTTAAATAAGGTCAAGGATGTATGTAGATTAGTTACTGAACATCATATTAATTCAAGCAGGTCCTCGGTTGACCTTCAAAGTCAGAAATTCAAGCTTATTCATATTCAAATGACAACTAATGACATTTGCGTCTTAATTCCAGCCCCAGATCAAATTGTTAACCATAAAAATTGGTTCATTTTCTCTCCATAAAGACTGAAATTACATTGCTTCACTGCATGGAGGTTTCAAAGAGAGCAAACCCTCATGACTTCATCGGTACAGTAGGCTGTACATCAGAAGAGGGATCTATTATCAAGTGACAGACCTGCTGGAGAGAACAGGTAAAACATACAGCATTAACTCAATCCTTAAGGTGTGCTTGGAAAATTTGCTTCACGTCCGATGTTTCGCCTGTCAAGTTGCATTAAATGTCTTCTTTTTTCCTTTTGCAGCAAATATTCATTTTTGCTGCTGTGAAATGGGATTTGAAGGAAGTTGCTGCTGCTCTCATATACAGAGATTATTCTCTCGCTCATCAGGGACTTTCGAGGCTTCCTCAGACCCCTCATCCATTCCGTGCTCGGAGCTGCAGTGGCAGGCAACCAGGCACCACGAAAAGAAAGTCCTCCTGCATGTCGCAGGCTCTTGTGGATAAAAGCAGCTGTTTCTCCCTTTCATGCTATCCCAGGCAGCTCCCTAAGCCTCTCCACATAGAAGAACAGAACATTTACTGTATTCATACGCTTGCTGAAATCTGGACTGTAGGGGAAAAAAATGAGTTACATTGTTACGTAAAGGTGTAAGATTTCAGGTCAATTGGCAAGTCCACCTTACATGTCCACTTGTATATTGTTTTAGCTAATTTACTCTCCGTTCAAGGATAAAACCTTAAAAATCAAAAACCATCAAGATTCACTGGCCAAAGACAGTTACACAGCGGAAGGAAAAAATCATGACTGTCATTTTGCCTTGATTACAAGACTTTGATGCTTAACAATCCTGACAGGCTTACTTTAATGCAAAAGGACTATTTCTCAATCGCTACAGATAAAGATGTATGCAGCTTAGCTCACTCCATTATATTATCCTGATCTCCTTTTCATTAATAATACATGCAGGCAAGGAAACTTTTGCCGATGATTAATAAAAGGGCAGCCTGAGATTTGTCAATGAAGTGTTCTGACACTTCACCCTGAGCCAATTAAACTGAAGTATTGCTCACTTTGCACTATCAACATGTCATGCCCTCTTATATCCACACAGTGTTCAATCAATTACAGCGCCAGTAAAATCAAAAGTGAACCAGTACCCGGAATCATACAGTAAATTAACTGGATTATTCATGTGATCCTTTCAGCATGCACATGCGCTAACTGTGTTGTTAATGTTCATCGACTGCTGTTTTTACACATGACTGCTATCCAGAGATGATTTGTCACTCACGGAGCTGCTAAAGTACTGTTGCGAAGCTGTGAAAATTCTTGTGTGTGAAAGGGAATTGCTTGACAGTAGGAGCATTTTGACAAAAGAGAAAACATTTACAATATGACAGGAGAGACATATGGTTGTCTAAACAATATGTGGTGCATGATTTTACAAGGGGAAATGTTATTATTTTTCAGTGAATTTTTCAAAGCGATTAAACGCAGCTTTTGTCATCCTGCTGTGAGACAAATCCAAGAGGCTGTGGGGAGCACTTTCATTATGATGTTTACACGTAGATCCACACTCATGCTTACCTCTCTTTATGCAGTAGAGCATGCAGTCTGAGAATCAGCAAGGAGTAATTGAGTATGTGTATGTTCTACTGAGTAGGCTAAACCCTGGTGTAACGCAGGCTACCAGGTCCTTTCTCCTTTCACTTACGTTAGTCCAACGCAGCAAACCCTGTCTCCACAGCACAAAAATGTGTTGACTTGTTTGAATTTCTCTAGAAAAATCACAGTTGTCTTGGGCGGTGCTACATCCTCAGATGTGCTGACAGTGTCCATGCAAAGTGGTAACACCAATAGTATGAAGGGACTAGAGCCTGCTACTGGCTGGCATATTGTGTACTTACATACTTTATCCAGTGAACCAGGCTACCTTAACGCTAAGGAAACTATTCCCTGTTCTGCAAGATAATGCAAATTCCTCATGCTCAAGTTTGAATGATGTAACAGACATAAAGTAAAACAGACAGTCCAACAGCCATACAATAAAGGACACAGGTAAAGAATCATGTGAACAAATACGGTGTCACACTCAACCAACCTTTCTGGTAAATGTAGTTAACTTAGTTTTATCTCAACAAAATTACTATTTCTGAGAATGTAATCGGTTAGCTGTAGGATTACCTGTAACAAAGGGCCTAGTGGTAGCAACACTGACATTGCTAAAGCAAAGTTTACTTTTTTTGACCATCATCACATAACAATTATTAACCTTAAAGGAAAACAGCACTTTTTGGGGGGTTTAGCTTATCATCCACAATCCCTACGTAAAACAAGAACATAGATGCCTTTACCTTCTCTGTGTGTTCAGTAGGCCACCAGATAGCCGCCTTACGCTGGCAATTTTTGCACGTTCAATGGAAGTACTGGGGATACACCATTGCTGCCCTCTAAAGCCCCTAAAACACATCTGAAAATCTCCAAAACGCTCCATCTACATGCTGTGACCATATGGTGACTGCCATATTCACGAATTTATGGTCTGACTGATCACAGCCCTGTAACCGAAGTGCTTTGACCCAGGCGCTGTGTCACTACGCCCAGAAAAGTAGTTCTTTGGTACTTACTCCTACAGAAACAATGTGTCTATCACATAGTTAATATTCAGGCCTCTCTGGGCAAACTGAATCATAGGCAACTGGACTTGTATTTGTCTAGGAAGACGTTTCGCCTCTTATCCAAGGGGCTTCATCAGTTTGCCCAGAGAGAACAATTACTTTACTGGTTACTGGGAAAAGTAATAAAATTAGAGTAACACTTTACTAAGTAATGCGTTACTGCCCAGACAGACAGACAGACAGACAGAAGGGGTACATCACCTCAACATCATTTTTGCATCAAACATGGAAGATTCAAACCTATGAACACAACTTTAATGTCTTAACTAACAGTGTCTTCTTGTGAACGCTGCAGTTTAACAAAAAAAAGACGGAAACATGAGAACACAAACAACCAACTCGGTGTTTAAAAATAGATACATGTATTTGTGTGACATCAGTGTTTGTGATGTAGCTTTTAATGTAACATGCTCCAAAGTTCCAGGTCAGCGAGATCTGCAAGTCCTCCACTCGAAAGTTCCACTCCACTCACATTTTCCTTCAAAATTATTTTAATGCTGTGTGAGGTTATGTGCATGAGCTAAAGGCTCTCTGGAGTGCACATCCACACACAGGGTGTGTGTGTGTGTGTGTGTGTGTGTGTGTGTGTGTGTGTGTGTGTGAGAGGTTTCTCCCGGGAGGCATTTTTACCATCTCTTGTTTCAGCGAGCAGTGATCCATGACTGCCCGTTACATGTGATGGTGTAGAGGAAGCAGAACACAGAATGTCTCTCATTACCTAAAGAGAAAATCTGATTTTTGGCAAACATGGCATCTCTAAGTGTAAAGCCGCTTTTATTGTATTTGTAAATTAAAACTCTCCTTGTCCTATTCAAACTCATATTACTTGTGCAACATCAGACAACCTGCAACAAACCAACAAATAACAAAACTGACAGTGGTTTAGTGGTTTAGGGCGGCTGAACGATAGAGGTGCAGCTTTACAACACACACCTCCAGACTCATTTGAAAACTGCCGCCCGCTGCTGCTTCTCTTACCGGGGATATTTTAATTGTGTAAACTGTGAAGATTAGTGGAAAGACTTTGTATTTTGTCAAACAGAATAAAATAATCCTTGGGTGAGCTGAAGTTCAGGTGCTTAGCACAAAGACAGACATCAAGCAGAACATGCTGGTCAAAGTGAAAGCTGGCAGAGCTTGTGACCTCCACTGATGACCAGTCAGTGTCAAACGGTATGTGATCTGTATGTACTGTGTTTACAATGTGTGTGTGAAGGTATCTGTACTGTGTACTTGTTTACAGTCTGTGGCATTTTGACACATTCCTCATACTGAGTTGTGTTTTGAATACGGACACAGTAGAGTCTGATGTGACTGAGCTATCACCTTGGCTGGACAACAGTGTACTTACAGCAGCAACAAAGTAAATTTGTTACAACAAGAACAAAGTAAATTTACTTGAGTAATGCACCTAAGTACGTTTTTTGAGTATCTGTACTTTACTCAAGTATTATTTTTGGGGAGAAACTTATTACTTTTACTCCACTACATTTGAAAGACAAATTTTGTACTTCCACTCCGCTACTTTTTTCTAAAGGCTCTCGTTACTTGATAATTTGATTTTGAAGTCAGCTCATGATTTTTTTTCTTATCTTAAATCTGAAAGACAATAAACTGTGAACAGAGGAGTTCAAATACTAGATTTGATAAATGCAAATATTTTTTAAATTCATAACTTCCATATGAGGTATGACTCAGACTAATAAAGACATATTAGGGTGAGGACACACCGGCCAGACGGTCCTGCCAGATGCAGGTCAGCTCCAGTCGGTTGTCCCAGTCGGTCCCCGTTGGCCTGGCGTGTCCCGCACCGCCGGTACTAGTTGGCCTTGTCAGACCTCATTGGAGCCGACTGAGAATGCTGAATCAGTGTCAGCCGTCAAAAGGTGTCAGTAGTGAGAGAAAGCACTCTGACTGGCTGTTCAGCTAGCGAATCAGTACAAAGGTGGGAGGAAGGCATTCTTAACAATTATTCACATTAACGTTAAGGTTACCTGCTTTGGTGGAGAATGAAGACAAGCTAGGTAGCTAAACAAAAGTTTGTTTTGTTTTGTGCGTGGATCTCCTAGCTTTTCCATTTCCTCCTTTCTTGATCATGAGTTCAGAGATTACCGCCTCCTGCTGGTATGAAGAGTTACAACCTCTCATCCAGGTGTTCAGATGGAGATTGTACGTGCTAGCAGACCATCAGGTGTAGTCAGTGTGGTGTGTTCGAGGGAAGTTTTTGGCCCAGACAGAGGCAGACGTGAGGCAACAAGAATTTTTCACACATAGCCAAAGTGGGGACGTCAGGACAAAGGGGAGCTTTCCATTTCAATAACTGCGGCTGATAAAACCATTACTGCTGCACTGTTTCAATTGTGGAAGACCCAGACATGTTGAAAAACCAAACTACATCATGTCTGTGCTCATAACATCATCTTGAGGTGCATAAAGTCGTGTTGTGCAGCTCTGACAAAAACATGTTGTAACTGCTGCGAAAGCCATCGAAGACTACCGATGACGAATCACGCTCTTAAAAGAGAGTCGCATTTCGTAGGGGTAGATTTCGACCACTGTACTTCATAACTTTGCTCCAAGAGAACTGATAGATAGACCAAAAAACGACAAAAATGGGTCCAGAATCAAACAATTTTCTTCAGTTTAAAACTAAATTTTTGTCAAAGAACTGTTTCTAAGACGCTCATCATTGTTATCTAAATCTTGTCTTTCAGGTGTCGCAGCTGAAAACCAACTGAGAAGAACTAGAAAGAAGACAAGGTTTTCGGCTCGATTCCCTGCAGTCAAACTTCCAAAATCACCTGGATATCACAAAAAAAACAGTCTTTACTCCAAACATGAACCATCAGACAGTCAGCATCAAACCATAGTGTTCAGTAACTCCCTTTGACCAACATAATGACCTTCAGTAACTCTCACACTTCAGTGAGAACCGATCATTAATAGATTTTCATCTCATTATCCTGGATCAGTGGATCAGCGGAGTTTCAACTTTTCGTCCCATGCTAACCTGCATGGCAAATCCAGCTTTGGATGCATGTCCATTACCGAACTCTATATAGCCAACTTTTTGAACTTTTCACTAGATTTTTTCCAGTGATACTCCCTGATGATCACAAGGGAATATGTTACTCTGTTTCTGGCGGGCTTCTGTTTCCTGTTGGACTACAGCTCCCAGGTCGCCCAGCAGGCTCAGCTCCAGAGCCGCACCAGTACTGGACTGACGTCAGCCGGGAGAGGGACTGGAGGTACGACTGTGAGGGCACCTTTGGGTGAAGTGACATCAGTGGAGGGCAGGACGAGGCTCAGGAAATATGGCAGATCAAAGACCCAGCGTATCAAAAGAGGATGGGTATGGAACCAGTTCTTCGTCCTGGAGGAGTACATGGGATCTGATCCACAGTATGTTGGAAAGGTAAGGATACACCGTTCACACTCAACGCTTGAAGTTTCATAGTTGGCAGTTTCTACTTTACTTTCATGATAACTGTTTAACCGAAGGGTTTATTGAAAGGGTCAACAAACGGTGACGCCATGACCACCTTTGTCATGGTGTCAGTAATTTTATTTTAAAAAGTCAGTCAGAGGCAAAGTATAAAAAAATTGTAGGCTTAATCTATATATACTATAAAAACTATGAATACCTGTTAAAAACTATTCACTGAATGACTATTTTCTTTTTTCCTTTGGTATATATGTTGTTTACGGATCCAGTGATGATTGCTGGGTAATATGTGTATGTCTTAAGTCTCCATTTAATCATGTGACCAGATGACAAGACTCCGGCTAGGTTTCACATTCAGACTGTAACGTCTAACACATGGTTGGTACTTTATAATTTTGTGTGCATATCTAAGTGTGTGTGTGTGTGTGGCAGATCATAATAGCCTGCTCTGGGGCCTGTTGTTACAAACTTACGCCACTGCTAAGCACGTACCATTACCTCTGAACACGTGGCGTTTAATGTGAAAGCAGGGGAACAAAACCAAATGACATTAATGAAGTTGTTGTGACCTCGGGAAAGAGTGTTACACAATAATTACAGTCGGATCATAAAATGAAATTCACGTGTGGGTGTGAATAGACACTGATGTTGTGTTAGCATCAGCTAACTGGCACCATCTACTTAATTGCTACAGTGCTGATTTTACATCCTGACATACCTATTACATTATGACATCGCTGTGATCAGCCAGTTGAATCTCCTCATTATGTGCTTCGTTTATGGAGTTGTTGTTGTTTCACTTGGATTTGTTTTTGTGTTTGTTAATGGGGGATTGTTCTTCTTGTTGCTGCATGGATTTTGGTCAGAACCTTTAAGACCAAACTGAAAGCTGCAGTTGGTAACTTTGGGGTAAACAACAATAACTTTCTGTGATCTCCTTATAAAAAATGTCATAACACCCTCAGACAGCTGTTAGTCAGTGACGTGGTCTGAGAGTATCATGAGGTCTCTGTGTTTTCCCATCATGCCTCTGTATTCAGGGTTGGTAAAAATCCTATCGCTCTCGTTCTATTCGCCCAATCAGTGACGCTCTCTACTCTCTTTCCTGATTGGCCGGTCCGCACTGTGCTTCTTAGCGACAGATGACGTCAGTATGAGCTGATTGGCTGTTCATGCCTTACGCTCTGACTCGAGTGTCTGCAGCCACACCGTCAGTCGGCTCGACCTCGAGCTGAGACGGACCAGTTTACTCTGCTGCAACTTTCCCTGCAACCGTTTGGTCTCAGTTCAGACTGGACTTAA
>JAQLOL010000022.1:548595-574203 GCA_029783665.1 Naso thynnoides | reverse complement strand
CTGCTGTTGTCTTTGGTTCTGCTGTTGTGCCTCCATTAGACTTGCATTTAAGACATCTGTAGCTGCCTAAACTCCCCATTACACAGATGAAACATCTTTGGTATAAATGATCATTTTTAGAGCGAAAATCTGTCACAATTTACAATTTAAGAGGCTGAATAAACGGAGTGAGCTTTGATCAGCCTTTTAAAACTGTGATTGCACCGTTCCCTTTACGACCAGCTCACCTCATTCCTGTTCACACATCAGGGAAGGCAGGCGACAGTGAGCTCTAGAGACTATTCTGCCTTCAAATAAACCATTCGTTTCCTTTCATTTGTGGCCTGATTGGCTCAAGAGATTTTTTTTGACAGTTTCTCTTCTTTATTTTTATCAGTTAATGTCTGTGGGAAATCTTTTTTTCATGTCTTTAATCAGGTGTTGTGTGCCTCATAGGCCACAAGAGCGGAAAAGGGACTTTTTTTTAAAGTGACTTAATTTATGATGTTCTTCGTAATGCATGTTTTCTGCTTAGATAAATTCTATCGATTAGATAGTATAAAAGAACTACCAACACTATCACTGTCTCTAATGCACAATACAAGCAAACTATTTTACAAAATGCCATGGTCAAACTACCTCTTAAATCCTGCAGGTATGTAGTCTGCAGGGTGTCATGAGATGCATTGCTGCAGCAAACTGGTCATCAGGTGTCTGTTTGTGTATATTTGCCTTAAAGAGCCTTATCAGTACAACATAAACTACCTCTTATCTTTAGACTGTTAACTTGAATAAAGAAATTGCAACATTTTACAGAAAACATGTCAGTCATCGTCAGCATCTTGTTCGTGTTTTCGAGGTCAGTTTGGTGCTAAGTTTGCTTGTCTGCGGTTAACTTTGAGGGGAAGATGTGTCACCACCCACACTGCTAAATCTACAGTTTAGAGAAAGTTTGAAACACTGAATCAAGGTCACAAAGCTTCTATAGCATTTGCTGGCATTGTAGTTCGTACAGACACTATGGGTAGGCGGGGGAAGGCGAGAGTTGTTGTCATAGATGAGTGGGAAGCTGTGTTTAATGGAAGCAAAGCACACCCCTGCAGATATATACAAGGCTCAAAAACTAACATTGAACATTGTGAGTTCATTTTTTGCCCATCACAAGCCCTTTTTCACTCAAAGTGCAGTCTTAGGTCCTCGGGTGAGACTCTCTTGGTAGTCTTAAGTCTGGTTTAAAGACAAAAATTGATCAGGCTTTCACTGTCAGTGCCCGTTGGCTGTGGGCTGGACCCGAGGAGTTCAAACTGCAGAATAAACTTTATTCCTCCATCAATAAAAATCTGTAAGGTTCTTTCCATAATGCACCTTAGAGCGTGGAATTAGGAAGTGTTAAAATTTTGAATGTGCACTATGCCCTTCCTTTACACACACGCATACCGGATCAGACTGGTCCATTGAGATGGAGAAGGTTGCTCTTTCTCTGAGGCAAGAAGATCAAAATGTAAAAAAGAGTAATTGGTTGAAATAAAACCTTACCAAATCTCAGTATCATTTATAATTTTATTTTTACTCTGCTTTGGAAAAAATCCATTGAACCTGATTAAAATGCTTCAGTAGGGACACCTGCAGGGTGGGTAAGACGGGAAAGTCAACGTCAGTGTGTCTGAAGTCAAAGAACAGACTCCTGCTGTCGTCTTTCGGGCTGATTCTCTTGTATCAGTTCAATTAGTAGCTGGGCAATATGACTTCAGATCAATATGGCAATTATTTCAAATGTTAACCTCAATTACGATTAATAAACTATTATTTATTTTAGATACTTTTATGCTCCATTGCTTAACTGCAGCAATATTTTTTGCAGTGGATGTTTTTTGCTGCAGATGTCGTGCACACACGGTACTGCTGATGTTCGCCATTTGTACAGCACATAATGAAAAGCATCTGAAAATATGATAGGGCTTACTTACACCAAGAGTGAAGCAAAATCATCCTCATAATACACAGATAGTGCTGAACATCATCAACACATAGCCAAACTCCCATATATCCAGATTGGCCATAACTATAATTGCCTAGTCTTGTTTCTAACGAAATGTAATAATTTTTGAATAATAAGTAAGTATAAAAGTAAAAATTTGTAGTGTTACCTTTGGCCACTGGAACTGTTTTACTGCAGTGCTTACATTTGACCTCTTTTTGTTCTGTTCCTCAATGAGGTCAAATGAGTCCACGTGATGGACACTGCATCCTTTGCTATGAGCTGCCCAGGGTGAGTCCTGTTTGTTGGCTGTCAGCGTTTTTGTCCTCCATGCTGCCAGTTTGTTGTGAGTGAACTCAGACAAACGTAAGATGGCCCGGGCAGAGACACGTGACCGAACACGACGTAGTATTTTTATTTTAAAGGGACATTTCATGAACAGAAACATTTGACAAAACATTAACTGAATTAACTGACATGAGCAAGATTAAGTCGGTGAGGGGTTCTTAAAGTCGGTGTTTGTTTAATTGCCCTGCCCTAGGTTTAATATAATTGGGTTTTTTTATACTAATGAACAACCAGGATGCAAAATTAGCATTGCTTTGGTCCAATGATAATTTCCACATTTCATATGCCAATGGCAAGATTAGTCATAAACTTCCCAGTAATGGATCAAGAGTTTCACTCTGCTGGCAGCACAGAATAGAGACTTGTCACCTCACATGTCCGGGCTGAACCCACAGCAGGACTGTGGTGGCGTGGGGTGGCCTGACTTGCTGCTGAACTCAACTCACCCAGGACTACATCCAGGTTTTGGCAAGAACTGCTGCATGGGCTGCACGGAGTAGAGGATGTTGTTCACTTTTCTTTTCTCCTTTGAAGTCGTAAGTTTATACATTTTAAAATGACCCTTGATTATGCACTGCAGTAACAGTACACCAGCTGTGCAATATTTCCTTCACTGTATTCATTATGGTGAAAGATGTTTATAAAATTCTGTCCATCTCATTTGTGTCAGTGAGGGTGGACTAGTAAAACATTTAAGAAAATGCAAACAGTGCAACAGCAACACAAAAAATCTCCGAAACGACCTTAAAGCTGAATCAACACTTTTGTATATAGCTATCAGCTCATAAATAGGTAACTAAATGTGCAGCATGTTGTTATTGACATTTGGGCTGTATTGTGTTGTAATCTAATTGGTAAGTTTTGTATTAACACCTTTTACAAATGCTCTGCATCAGGTCTGTATGGTTCAACGGAAAGCAACAGGACTACATAAACTGTTGCTGGTTTTAATTTTTTGGACCACAACAAAGAAAATATAAGTAGTCCAAAATAACATGATAATCATGGGTTGATTTTTCTTCTTTCCCCCCAACTTTTTGAGTCACCAGCTGCTACTGACACATGCACACATACCTGTGTACTCAAATGGATAAAATATTTAAATGAATTAGCCAAAATAACTTTTAACCGCATCGCATTAACTCATTTAATTAACACAACTTATTATTTAAACCAATTAAGGAGCCGGATATTCCATTACATTTTAACACCATTCATCAGTTCTTAAAATAACAGTAGCTGCGGTCTATTATTATTCTGATTAGCAGTTTTAACATCTGATCACAGGTTGCATCTCCAATACTTTGCTGCCTGACTGGAGATGGTAGATTTTGAAGACCGAAGACGGCTTGTCCTCATTCACAAAATAAAATCCATGCTGCATATCCATCATCAGGAATGCTTCTACCTCTTTTTAAAGTCATTTTATTTGATTGGTTCTTAATTGTAATCAGGATGTGGTTTTTAGCAGAGCACACCTCCCCAACTGACCCCGCCTCATTAACTTTTACCCACCAAATTTCCTGATATAGCTGTCAGGGGATTTAGGGATCACTTCCTTACATTATTGTAAGGCTCATGCTGATGTGACACTCCATATAGAAACCATCCTCAAGAATGTGTTTAATTTTTTATAGGCTAAAGCAGAGTTATCCTTCATTTTAATGAACCGCAAGTTGAATTTTCCAAATACCTTAATGACATATTTGACAAGACAGATCAATTTTGCTTTGTTGCTGTTGTTAGAAATAAGAAAAATATACAGAAATATCAAACTAGCAGGTTGTTAAGCTGCAATACTGTAAGGCTCAAGGACATGCACTAGTCTTGTGCAAACACCATCACACCTCCTCGGTATGGATTGTACACTGAGGATCTCCAATCCGTGCACTGCTCTATTAGTATTGACCCTGAGAGTGGAAAACAAGACCCCTCATACAGAATATTGATGCCAGTGAGGCAGCGCACAGGATGATTTGTGCTGCACATGCTTCCTCATTGATTGTTTATTACAGCTGCACACTATGAAAAAAGGCTTCATCCATCACCCACCAGTAATGAGTTTTTACATGCAGACTCAATCCGGGTCTAGGCATCTCAAATGGGCTGTCTCTGAAAAAGACAAAGATTGAGCAGCAATCATAGCTTATTATGTGACTGCACTGCAGGACTGGAGAGAAAACGAGGCTGATGCTCGATGGAGGAAGGGTGGGTGGAGAGGTGACCAGTATTTGCTGCAGCCGGCGACCTTTGCTTCAAGCTAGCGTCTAGTCGTCCTCCTGCAGGGCAAACGCTGGATCAATGATAGCGCTTTATCACATGGTGGCACAGACTAATGTGCTTCTGTTAAAATGCAGACAGCAATCCTGGTGTGAGCTATGCATGTACACTAATGAGCTGTGCTGCTGCATGTTGTCGTGGTGATTACCATCTCTTCTGGGCATTGATCCCAGCAGGGTAAAAACAGGAAGGAAAGAGGTAGGCGACCAACAACAAAAGCACTCTTTCGGGGTTTGTTCATGGTCCTCTCACGGAGGTTCTCTCAAACGACGGAGCCTCCTGTGGACCTTCATTTGAATTACATCAACATATTTTTTATCCCCAATGGATGAATGTAAATCCCAGCATGGAAATGGGAATTATTCACAGCTGTTTTTGCTCTGAAAGTTTTGGCTCCTGCCTCTAAGTGGGAAGCCAAAGATGGGCTGTGTCATGACAGCTAATGATAACAAAGCAGAGTGCCCCCTGCCCCCTCAGGACCCACTCTCCTGCCAGATGTGTTTTGACTGAGCTAATGAAAATTTGTCAGGCAAATCTGATATGTTGGACTTGACGACCCGACCTGCTGTAGTGTGGGTCTGAATCCATAGAGGCTCCATTAAAGTAGATACACTGCCTGTGCTGATCAATATCCTAACACAAATTAGAACCGGCATCATTTTTATTGATGAGGAGCTACTTGGACTCTATAGGAAAGCTCTTAATAGACACTTGGCAAGAGGTTTGTCTTGATCGTATTGTGTGTACTTGTGGTTTGATGTGCCATTGCTTAAATATACAAGCATGATTTCCATGGATTAGAAGGTTCCCAAATGATAAGTGATGCAATTATGGAGAAGCTTTCGAGATAAAATAGGAAAAGATAAAAGTTTAATCATCTCTGTGGGGAAATGGAGCAACAATGAGCACTCGGATACATCAGCGGAATAATAGTTTATGAAAAGAAAAACAGAATATAACTGACATAGAGCACATTTGTGGCTGTATTCCACCACTGGAGCCATACTATAAATTTCCATTTAAAGTTTACAAAAACAGGTTTGGTCAAAACAGTTTTTTCTACAAAAGATATTGCCCTGCCTGATATTCTCATAAAAGTTTACTTACACGAATTTCCTGTGTGTCATTATTTCCTTTAGGTCTTGGAGTTTAAGCTGTAAACTGAGATGCTGGTAATTCAGGAGGTTTTTAATGTGAACTGTGTGCTTGACAGTAGCATGGATAGTAGGAAGGCACAGCCCCTGATTCAAATGTGCTTTGCATGTTTTGCTGTGGAGACACAACAGGCCTGTTGTACAAAGTCTGTCATTTGCAATCTGGTCGATCTGCAATGAATAGCCTGTTCCGCAGGGCTGCCTCCAGAGAATGGAAACCCATACAGCTCTGAAGCCTAAAACAACAGAGAAGAATCTCTCATATTGTATCTCTGGGTATAAATTTACATTTCTAATTTCTCTGGCGTTTAGCAGGCAGCCCCACAGGCCAATACAGATGTCTCTGGCAATGACCTAACTCTTCATTAATATGTATGCTGACAACCAACCAAAAAGAATAATAAAATTGCTCCTCTCCAGTTACAGTTTCTTCAGGCTCCCAGAGTGCGTGGCAGAGTGAAAAGCTGTCCAAGTGTACATCATGAATTCCCCTCTCCTCTCATCTCCACACTGCTTCTCCCCTGTCCATCTGGACCAAGTGGGGTGGTTGGCTCTTATTAAGAGACATTTAAAGAGGATCCTTTACCCTCTCTTCCTTTAATGTAATTGTTTAAGTATCAGAGCTCACATCATACCATGTCAGAGTGGAAACCTCTTTTGTCGTTAAAAAAAAAAAAAAAAGGCAAACAGTGATGTGATTGTTCGCTGTTTTTCTTTTTTCTTTGGTCACATCTTAGACAAGTTAACCTCTTTAATTAAGAGTACTTAGCTGTGTGGGCCCGGATGGGGCAGGAAGCGATTGTTGAGACCCTGCCAAGCTGGATCGGGTTTCTCGGTGGCCCATGCCTCTAGCCAAGGCTGAATGGGAGGCTGGCTTGTCAGCAGATGCTGTGCTCAGGGATCAGTGTCTCTCTGTTGGGTTACAAGAGCTCTTTTCCTCAAGACAAGAGAGGGGAAAAAAAACAGAGGACGAGTAAAGAGTCTAGTGGCGAAACAAGGATGAGGGGAAACTTGTATTGTGAGATATGTGCTGTGATGTTAGAAACTCAATACTTGGCATAGACTGTCAGTTTGTTTCTGGCCTAGTGAGCATGTCAGCGCAGCATTGTCCTCTGTAGGGATATCATCAGTAGCAGTGCAGGATACCAAAATCTTCTTAAGAGCAAGACACAAGCCAGTCACTTAGCATGAGAGGAGGAATTTGCACTAAATGCTGCAGTTTGTATAGCAGCAGGAGAACACAGTTTTAAACCTACTTGCATGCACAAATCAAAGAAAACAAACTCTGTTAGAGAAATTAAATGCTTGCCTTTAACACGGCAGCGTACTGTGGCTAATATGTGTGGAGTTGATTGCACTTAACGTGGCTGTCAAAAATAAATAGGAACACAATAAGTCTATAAAATATGTGGGGCTGTCTTGAATTTTTCAGCTAACATAAGTCCCACATAAGGAATCACAGTTCTAAGTCTTCAGTTCCGGCAAATAATAAGATCCAGTCTGCTGTGCTCACATGGTATTTTCATCCAGCGTCTAACCCTAAATGAATACATACGTCATGTGGTTTATATACTCTATCTGTATTAGTTTCCCCAGAGCTCTGCACAGGATGACCTCTAATTTCAGTTCTTGATATTCTTCATGCATGCTTTATGCTTGTGGTGACACGGAATGTTCTATGGGGACAACCCCATAATCTCTGTGTTTACTGGTCTGTTTGCCAGACGTAAGAGTGAGACGAGTGCACTCAGAATCTTTCCAGTATGCAAAGAGTCACAGCATAACACAGCAAACATTTTGTAAGGTTACAGTACAATATGTACAATATGACGGCATTATTTATTCCAGGATATCAGCTGGTGAGTTCAGATTAAAGGTTATATTGGTAACAGTTACATGTAACAAATTATTTTTTTAAAATAATGTATCCACAGAGTTTTTAGAAAAGTGCGGAATAAACTACTGCTTTTCCCCCAAGAAATTATTGTGCTTTAAATTAATTATTGAAAAAAAAAATTGTCAGGCCCAAAATGATCATTTTGTTTACCTTTGTCTAAGATGGCCAAAGACTAAAGAGCCAGTAGTATGAGGATGTTTGTACCGCATGGTATCTGTGTGTCTCCATGGTGATAGTTTGAAGTTGTCTATAGGACTTTTAAAACACTGATGTGACGTGATGTGAGGCAGTCAAAATGTTTGCTGTAAAAAATTTAAAAAAAAAAGTGTTCATGTGTAAAAATGCTACATGCACATTGCTGTGTAATGTTTGCTTTTTGGCACTCTGTGTTTCTTTTTTTGTCTCTCTCATCGTATTTTTTGTGCGTGGTGTAAAGCACTTTGGATCAATTTCGTTGCGAATAAAGTTCTATATAAATATATTTGATTTGATTTGATTTGATTTGATTTGATGAGTGCTTTTTGTAAGCAGCAGGAGCAGCCTACAACATTTACCAACAAATACTCAACTAATGACCCCTTAAAATAAATTTTAAAAATGATGGTAAAGAATTGTGTATGAATACTGATATTAAAGTAAAAATTATCATCATATTTCTAAACCTTACTTTAGTCTATGAGTAACTGAATTGCATTGTACTATGTATTACTGTTTGTTTTTTCAATTTGTACACAACAAAATAAAAAAGAAAGGTTTACATTAAGATCTTCATCGTAGTATATTTTTTTACAATTTCAAGCATTTCAAATCACATCTCTGTTGTGGATTTATGCAGAGGTTTTGTGTGTGTGTGTGTGTGTGTGTGTGTGTGTGTGTGTGTGTGCGCGCGTGCGTGCGTGTGTGTGTGTGAGGCCAATATCTCCTTAATGGTGACTACTTCTTTACCTTAGAACACTGTGAACTGAACCTGGCTGCCCCGTCAGTGTATCAGTATACTGAAACACACCCATATAGTGTTTCGCTGTCATGAACTAACATATACACATCGAGGTCTGCAAGAGTTCAAAGTTCTTGGGTGTCCTGGGGGACGAACCAGAGTGAAAGGATCTACTTATTTTGGTCTAAATTACTTCAAATGACTTTAAAATTACACCCTGCGATGTCTAGACTCTGAAAATGCACTATAATGCCTATAAGGTAATAGCATCCATTACAATGAGACCCAGTCTCCAATGAAATCTCGATCAGAGTGATATCCTTGTATTTTAAAGTAAAAAATGTGTTAAGGACAACATTTAAAACTTGCACCTGTAGGTGTCACCTAAATATTTCCTGTACAGCATTTTTCAGTGATCTGAGGGAGATTACAATTGAAATGGATGACTGTGGCTAATTGTCTATTCTCTTTGATCTGGGATCAATCTCTACCATATGAACTGTGGTTTTGGTTGAAGGGAAAATTGAGAGGGATGGCAACCTCATTTCCCAAGTTTACCACAAGGTTCAAGCGTCTATAGCCTGTGGTCAGTGCCTTCTTGTATGCTCTCGTTATGTCTGTATGCCGCTCTCTCCTCCTCCTCATCCTCCTCCTCCTCCTCATCCTCCTCCTCCTCCTCTTTTCGTTTCTCGTGTTTCTCTGTACTCTCACAGGAATATGGTGACCCTGCAGGGCTACTGAAGTATTCACCTTCAAGACCTTTGAAGCTAAAGGTGGTGGCCTGGCTCATATCTCACAGATTAACAACTAACCACATCCAATGTGACGCACATGTCCACACTGCTCAGTGGGCAAAATCCCTCATTCCATACCTGCACTTCATTTGTATTCATCCACAACAATGTGACCTAAGGGTAATGAGCATAGATCAGAGGAAAAAAAAAACATTTATTTTTAAATGCTCTGCTCCTACAACAGAGCCTTCATTGTAATAAAGTTAAATCCTACTATCCAACATGTACAGAGACATTTTTTGCATCTTGAGATGTTTAATGTCAACAGCAGTAACAGCAGCAATGGCAGCTCAATTGAAATGGAAAAGTACTCTGAAATCAAAAAGGGGCTTGAGCTAGCTGTCTGTGAAAGCACTCAAGCTCATCTGGAGCTGTGGGCTGCCGCACAGGGGAATTCAAATGCCACCTGTAACTCATTATAATGGGGGCGAAGCGCTATGCACCATCCACATTTTGATCTTTCTCCATTTCATCTGAAAGAAGTTCCGTGAAAAAAAGCAGTGGATTCAGGGCGTTAGTGCGTTAGCCTCGGACGCCGACACAGCTGCCTACGCCGACTTCCTTTCCCCTACTTGGCCTCTGACTGTGGAAGATTAGAGACAGATTGCAGCTTGGGACTCTGGCCTCACTGTATTGAGAAAATGACAAGGAACATTGGCCATCACTAGTCTGCAGATTTTGTCCTGATTTAGTGTTTATTTTACAGTTAAAGCAAAGCACTGGTTGGTATTCAGCGTGACTTTTTTTCCTTTTTGAATCAGTATGAAATAGTTGCATTTGGCTGCAGATGCTTGTATTGAATTGTGACAATTTAAACAAACATCTACAGTGCTGTTTTGATATGAAACCACACAGACATTTATATTTTTATAGTTAATGCAACAGCATGTCTAAAGTAGCGGTATAACAAGATCATTTAAACAAATAAAAGCTGCTCCTGAGTCACTTCTTGGTGTTGCAAACAATACAACTGCATCATTCAATATCTGGTCAAGGTAAGCAGCTAACAAGGAAAATTCTCTTCTTTAATTATCATTAAATATTTTTCCAATGTACTTACTCTGCGTCTTTGGAATGACTGCATTTGTACACATGTATGCCCCGCGGCGGGGGTTCAGGTTTGCCTCTCTTTGTCTGACAGTTATAATGCTCAAAACTTGGCATTGCTGTCGTCTGGGCTGCATTCCAGGAAGCTTAAAAATGCTCCCAAGTTTTCAATGCTGATCCTCCGCTCTCCAGTTTAGACACAGCATTAACAGCAAGCTGCTTGCCATCGAGTCAGATGGATTGAGTTAAATAAAATGAGCCAAACTATGTAATATGATTATTATATAAAGCATTTAATGGGGGGCTGCTGATAGCGTTATGCTGAATTTACTGGTGTACATGATTATGGTTGAGTCAGGTATGTTTAGCATTCAGCATTTCCTCTGTGTACAGCAAATTGCCTTTTGTGTATTTATGGAAAAAAATTTCTTTGCAACAACTGGCTGACAAAGTAGCAATTTGCTACTAAAATGCTGCTTGTTTGGTATTTTTGTTTCCCTCTTCAGCACAATTAGGCCCATTTATTTCCTCCATCTTTTGCTAACCAGCCGTTTTTGTTTGGAGAGCCAATTCTATCTCAGAATGATTATGCTATTTAGTGATGCTTAATAAATATGCCAATTTAATAATAAAATTCCTTTGCCGTGAAGGTCACCACCCAATAACTGGGAAACAGTGCTCTCCTATATTGGGCCAAGACATTTATGTGAAGTACATAAACATTTATATTTTGCATTAGCAAATTTGAACTGAAAACAGAATGGATTTGATTTAAGTTATGGAAGTTGTCTAATTAATTCCCAAAATTAAGTCTACAAGCTCTTAGTAGTACTTTGTCTTGCTGGCTGTGCAGCAGTTGACAAAAAAACCAAAACAAAACATAAATTTCTTGCTAAATTAAACTGGGATAATTTGATTCACATGAACTCTAATGTTCTGAAAAAAAGGCTTACTGCAATAAAAATAAACTTTGCCAAACATGTGGTAAAATACAACAAAACATCTACTTTACATCAGTGAGCTGAAGTCACTACAACTTTTTATTTATTTGTGTTGAACTGCTAGAATCGACACACAATAACTTTCCTAGCAACTGCAAAAATATCCATAAGTCACAAAATGAGAAACTGCAGAAACTGACTCTTAGAAATTTAATTTTTCTTGAAACAAGCTGAGGAAAAATCTACTAAATAACTGATCTCATCTGACACACTTCCAAAAGAAATCACCAGTACTTTTTTTCAATGCAATGGTAAATTACAGCTGATTGAAATTTATGACAGCCAAAAGCTTTCTGACACTAAAGGATCATAGGCGGTCCAGTTTGAGAACATTTTCCATCGTTTGGAGGGTAAAACATGCAGTCATGTGTATACTGTATGGGCAGTGATGATGGCAGGTGTTTGGTTTCTTGCAGGCAGGTTTCCATGCATCTTTCTGACCTTGGGCTCATTTCCCTGTTGGCACTCCCCTGCAGCACACAGGAGCCCTCTGTGAGATGACTCATGCTTGACCCAAACAGGTTCAGGGCATCCATTGGTTGAAAAAAACTTCAGACATCAAGTGTATTTGTAATGTGTTGTCTGTGCATTTTTTCTTCTGTGCAAAGTTTTGTGGGACAGCATGCAAAGGGGACTGTGATGTTCAGTAACGAATGCATGCAAAGAATTGATTGATCACATTTTTTTGTTGTTTTAATCAATAATGTATTTCAATTAGTCTTATTTTCATTTTTTGCAGAGAAAACTGAGCTGGTGATAGAACAGTGATTAAACTAAGAAAATATCAGTTCAGTGTTAATGTATATTTCTGTCTGTTTTATTAGGCACCTGGCCAGTGCTTTAAATGTGCTGACACTCTCTCGTTACTGAAAATCAAAAGTAAACAGACGTGCCAGTGTTCCCTCCAGACACCTTGAGCAAGTGTCTTTCCGAGGCAGCAGAGACTCTGAATGAACTCCCTGTGGAGTTGCCAGAAGGAGAGTCGGGCTCAGCGAGGCCAGGTGATCTTACCTGCCGACAGATGATAGCTGCATTGTTCTCTCTGACTCCTCTGTTTGAAAAGTCCTCTGGATTCAATCGCAAATGCCCCTGCTGCTTTGATACAGTTGCCTGGATACCAAGTCCACCTGGACTAGCATATGGTCACAGCATGCCGCTCTTCATGTGAAACATCGCTCAGCCAAAGCAGTCTTTCCCTCCCTCTCTTGCTTTCTCTCTCTGTTTCTCTACCTTTATGTCGATATCCTACTTTTTTGTCTAAAAATGATTTTTCCTGTGCGTTTAATGGTTGAAAAACAGCAAGATTATAGCAATGACATGGTTGCATATTAAGAGTAGAAAAACGGAAAAAATTCACCAGCTGCCTCCAACAAGGAGCTGACAGACCCCAAACTCTGTCAGAAGTCTTAATTTGTCACTGATAAGTTGGTCGACATGTCTCCAGCTCTAATCACTTTTGCAGATAGTCTCAGAATAGACATGTGTGGGGGCTCACCCCTCTAATGAATGCAGCCTGTGCGAAAGTTACGACGACAGGCAGAGAGGTGGCTGTACAAAGTAATTATACACCAGATGATGGATGGGTCATAGACGGAGACTGACAGGAGGGATGGGGGTAGGGTTACACTGCACGGCCCCTCACAAGCTGCCTCAAAGACAAAACAGAACAGGGCAACTGAGATGAAAATCATTAGATGTTCTACCGACTGTATGCAGGTAACATGGAGCAGACAGAGACCATGTGGGCCCCAGAGGGAGTTTGATCGTCAAACAATAAGCAGCTATTCACAGTAGAATGCATATCAGTTCCTCTGACTGATTTTGTGATGGAGATAACAGCTTGTGTCTGTATGTGACAAATGGTTTTTACAGACTCTGGACTAGTTTCTCGCTGTATCATAATAAATGTCTGCTATTGGTAGTAAATTGTTAAGTCTTGAGATTATTTTGCAATTTAGATTTCAAAACCGAGAGAGAAAATCACTCAATTACAGGCTATAATCTATTGTCATAGTCAACTTTAAGTCTATATTAAACAGTGTTGAACTTGACTCTACATAAATCATCAAATATGAATGGAAACAAAAAGCACATTCAGTCACTAACCGTTTTATTACCGCTCCAGTATTCAAATTTTTTCTCTCTCAAGTCAAGATCTGACAGTAAATGAAGAAATGATGCATTTAGTGCTGCACGACTACAAATGACTGTGATACACCATTTAAGGTTATTTCAACTTCAAAGACATCATCATACACTGAGGCCTTCCTCTTTGAGCAGTCTCATTAAATTCATAAAGAACAGAAATGTGAGGAGTCCAGATACTTGCAGTTTCTTTTTAAATCGCCGGTAGCCCAGAATGTTGATAATGAACATGAAAAAGATTTATAATGGGAGTAATAGAGCAGTTAAGTTGTTTGACCATAGTTTATTTCCTTTGGTTAAAAGAAATTCTGTCAAATGTTACCAAGCCATGATAAAAGCATTGGACCAAGGTATAAAGAATTTGTGTCTTCTATGTGAGCTTGCCGTTTTACGAGGTTTCTTCACATAAACATGCTAGGACGTGTTCTCAGCACTTGGTTTAGTGGGTGCTGCTTCTGGGGGCGATGAGAGATGAGATCAAAGGTCAGCGGTACATATGGTGAACTCTGTACATGGCTGCGGTCAGACGACAGATGCATACACCTGCAGCCCCGACACACGCACCTCTGTCAGGCTGGTGTTCCTATGACCAATCATTGACCACATTACCATTTGTTTAAAAAAAAAAAGAAAAGAAAAGGAGGAAAGTAAAAGAAAAAAGAAAAAAATCTGTGGCTTTACAAACCAGTGACTTGAAGTCATGCTTGATGATGGTTGTTGGCAGCAAAATAAAGTCTTGGATATATGATTACTTCTTGATTTTGCCTTTAGATTTCACCATTCCAGGAAATTCCAGGTAATTCAGAAGAATATGCATTGTTCTTTTATTTCTTTATAATTAAACACATAATGGACAATTTTGCTGTAGATGTCTCTCTATCAAAACAAAAAAGAAAATGAAGTATCATGATGAAAAAAAGAAGATGAAGTTTGATGACTTTGGGAAATAGTGTAAAATCATGCACTGATTATTTCTTTGTTAAACAGCCACCATTGCAGATAAAAATCTATGACTGACTCAGATATGTTCATAGACTAGTTAATGTGTTAAAGTTTTATTCACGTTACATTTAGTCACATTTGTCGACTTCCCATTAAATTCTTTGATGGTGTTGTCTGGAAGTTAGCAGCAGACAAGATAATAAAATGCACTGTTACCTTGAATAAAATGACAGTTACCTGAGTTTGAACATTATTGTAAATATTTGGGATAATGTAAGTACACAACTGAACAAAATATGAAATGATACATATTTGAAGTATTTTTGTCTGTTGTGTGAGACGTACTTGTAGACTCAGTTATTTTGTTTCCTTGTTGTTCTATTTTCTTGTTTCCAGGTGTGAATTTAGTGTGTTTGTTTGCCTTTTAAAGGCAACATACTGTACATGTGAGTGGACACATGGATACATACAGACAAGTGTAGTAATTGTTCCAACTTGCATAGTCAGCTTCCCTCAAAACGCCAGTAAAACAGAAAAATGGCCATGCCTGTTAAATTTCTGGCTCAGCTGAACTGTCTGAATTTCATCTCTTTTAATATTTTCTTGTCACTTGAGTTCACCTCTTTTCAATATGGATATTTTAGGTAGCAGTAGTGTGAAATTGTTAAATAATTCAGTACCCACAATGACGATTTATTTAAGATTATTACTTTTTAAACTGTAGCTTTATTCTAGCGTTCCTATAAAAAACTCACAACATTTCTTTGGGTGCTTGCAGCTCGTGAAGCAGCCAGATGAATAAAACATGACCTGGGTGCATCGTTTAGCCGATTCCGCATCAAATCTGGTCTGTGCTCAGCTTGAATAATGTAGATAGGTCCCATTGAAAAGGTCATTGGATATTACCTTCCATTTTGAGCTTTAATGTGTTTTCTCCAAACAGGTGGTATCTATCGCAAACAATGTAAAGTCAGCAGGCTTGTGCAGAGCCACCCAGGCTGAACTGAATAAAGAGAGCTGCTCGAATCTTCATGCACAGTTGACTGGTGAGTTGTCTCTCCTCATATCGTAAAAACAAAGATGGAAGAAGGAGCCACGTTTACATATGAAAGCTAAATATTCAAAGACCTCAATATGCCTTTAATTACAAATAACACAAGCAATGATTACAAGTTGTCACACAGAGCAGAGCTTTCTTACTATTTAGCAATCAAGTTTCCTTGTGAATTGCTCCGAGTAACAGATCTCATCAATGATAATGGCTGCAGATTGTGTCCTAAAAGGATTATATAACACTTTTGTATAAATCATTTTTGTCACTCTTACTTATTTCACATAATAGGTCCCAGTGTGCCAAGTCATCTTCATGAACTTCTGCCACAGGTGCTAACGACGCTACTCCCATTGCACTAAATTAAACAATCATCTCTAAAATCATAATGGGCCGCAATTAGTTAATTACACAAGCAAGCGCTATTAGGAGGTGAAGCAAACAATGCGTCATGACTCGAGACAGCCAAGGGAGTTCTCCTTCTGTCAAAACTGATTAATTCAACCGAACACTAAACTTATTTGTCCCACTGAGAGCATTGCCATGACAGCTCACGTGTCACTTACAATTTGCATCGCGTCCAACCAGAAGATGATGCGTTATGATATTGACAGATTCTCCAGACGGGGAAAAAGAGGCAGGGGGTTGTGAAGTAGTGATTTCCGGTCAAATGGAATTGCCCCCTTCTCGTCTCATTTCACCAGCTGTTGTCTGCACAAAGAGACTCGCAACATCTTCCTCAGCAGGTGTTTGACAGGTAATTTGCTGCTAATTTATTTTCTGCTTTGAATCATGTGACGGTTTTGGAAAAAAGTCACGACTCTTGGGTCAGAGTTCAGCGTGGACATCCTGTAAAAGTGTCACCGAAGCAGATTGGCTTGACGGTCTCTGCTGAGAGGGACAGAGCTACTGGAGAGGAGAGAGATAGAGAGAGAGAGAGAAGGGAGAGGAGTAAACACAGTCAAAGGGACAGAAAGGGAGACAGATAAGAGCGACAGAGCAAAGAGCGAAGCGATCGCCCATGGGCAAATTCACGCCAGCCCGAGGCTTCCAGACAAAGCGTCAAAGCTTGGCTGAAATGTGTAAAAAATGCATTTGTTGGCGCAGCTGTGGCAGAAGTGGACTGGAGTTTTACAGACAGCGATTTCTCACAGGTTTAGCAGAGAACTGACACCGCACCTTCGCACCGCAACACAGCTGGCACAGAAATACCTTAAATGAGGCATTTCTGACAAGGAGGCCGGAGAGGAAACAGACTGGACAAGTGCAAGTTTAGCTGTTTTTTAGTTTATATATGTTTAATCGTGAATATTCAAACACAAATTTCTCTTTTTATTGGAAATCCAATAGAAATCAACAGTATTAATTTCTTTCAAGTAAATAAAAAGGATGTGATTAAACCAGCTGAATATCAGACGCCAGGCCTCGAAAGGAAGTTTGGTCTCCAGCCACTTAACAGTCTTTCCATTGATCCTTTGTTTTATGCGTGTGTGACTGCTTATCGATCTTACCTCTGGGTCCATAACCCGCTTACTGCGCAGATGGCTGGAGTCTTGTCAGTTGTCCGTTTTCCCTCCATTGGGCTGTCCTGTCAGCTTTTAGCCAACCTCTATCAGAAGCATTATCTTTGCCTCTCCCTTTCAATATTCATCTCCTCCTTTCACACCCAATAATGCTGGACAGGATGGCCCCTCTGCTGAACAGCCAATACAGTGGCTGTCTCAACCAATTAGAGTTCAATAAATGTCCCGTTAGAGCAGAAAGAGCAGTGCATTAGTCAAATCAGAGATATAATTTTGAGCACTATCTTGCTTCATAATGAGCTCGTGCTTGTGTGAATGTAGGCGATGCACATACAGTGTTTGCAAAATGCATCCATGTGCTTAAAGTTGCACATGTAAATGATTCAACAAAATTATTCCAAAAACATTCAAAATATTTTTGGTCCTGAGGCTTATGCATGTTTTAAGAATCATAAATCTTTAAAATAGATGTGCAAACTCTACAGATATTATTTACGTATGCAAAGATGTAGTATTGCATGTACTGAACAACTGAGCTGCAAATATCAGCACTGCTGTTCAGTGTGTTTAAAGGTGAAAGAAATCTGAGTAATATAAACTGTAGAAAGGCTCTTCACTCAGTGGAGAGTATTAGATTTGGTTTATCTGTTAATTGGATTATTTTTACCATAATATTATAAATATATCAGTATTATTTTTACCGTAATATAATAAATCCATAAGTTAAAGGCCCAAAGGATGCAGATTATCCCATTTTAAACTTCTCCTCTGACAGTCAATTTGTAAGCTGTTAACCTCTGGAGACCCTTAACATTAAGGGAAACAATTCATCTGCCCCCTGGTGCTTAAAATCCAAGTTATCAAAAATGAGGAGAAACTGCTCAACATAATAACTGTCTGGTACACACATACACATGCACACACTAATATACACTAATATAATATATTTATAATATATATAATAATATAATATAATTTAATACACTAATATACACTAATATACATGTAAGAACCCTTGTTGAAAGAAGGCATTCCTGCAAATATTAACAGTCATAGCCTCGACCTAAACCCGATTCAAACATTAACCCTGAAACAAAGAAACTGCCATCACTAGATAAAAGAATAACACCAGTCACAAATACCTTAAAATGATGAATGTTTGAGCCTCAGTGACAAAGCCCTCTGGTGGCGACTCGTAAGCAAAGGAAGAATGTAAATGGTTTTGGGTGAATCAGTGGGTCAAAAAAACCTGAAACTTTGCCTCAGGAAACCACCAGCAGTTAATGTTGGTTTCTTTTACTGATGGCCATGATTGTTCTCTAATCCAAACCAAGTGTTTTTATTCTCATTCAAAATCCCAATAGCAAATTCTTGCTATTACACAGTTCAGTTGCATACACTGCATAAATATAGAAAGACTTAGATAAACAAACATACAAGTTGACACACAATGCCAAGGGAGCATGCATTCAAACACGAACAAATAGACATAAAGCTACAGTATACACAGGCTCACATGTGCCCGTTCACACAAAGCTGGGAGGTGAATAGCCATCTGGCTCCTGTTTCCCTGCGCTGTGATTTACACTCTGAGGCAGAAGACTGAAACTTTAGCTTGACATTGCACAGTGTGCTGCTCCAATCAGGGCCTCCATCTTCTGTTTATGGATCGCAGCTACCAGCTGTTAAGCACTTCCACTTGAACTGTAGTCATTTCCTGGCAAAGACGAAGGAGGCCAGCTAGTCAAAGGTTCACTCTGACCTGGGAGAAACAATGAATGCTCGATTCAGCAGTGAGAGGATCTTCCTACAGGTACTCAAAATCCAGCAAAGATGTGAGGAAAATATAATTCACCTAATCTAGAGTAGAGTGTTTGTTTTTGTGATGTTTTCAGCAAATACTGCATTCATGTTGAACTAAACAACTCTACATTCTGCACAAGGGCAAGAGGGCTTCTAATAATTCAAAACAGATCAGAAGTATGAGTTTATGTCCAAGCTTTCCTTGCTTTTTAATGTTCTGCAGTGAAAACCTTTTTTATATTGATCACATCAGTGAAGATCTATTTGAGATCTTAAAGCAAACTGTTGTTTTAAGATGGTTTTTTCTATATTTTATATTCATATTACCACCTATTAGACATCTTTATAATCACTGGCAAAATCAAATGTCATTAAAGGAAGTTTATATACTGCTTCTGTATATTGTACAGCTCAACTGTCCATTTAAGAGTAGCTCAGATAAGACCAAAGGTTTTAGGAATAATACGAAAACAATGCTGATACATATATATATATATAGATATACATATACATATATATACAGATATTGTTTTATATATATATATATATATAAACCCTTTTGCAATATAGCAAAATTAAACAAAAGGAGCCAAATATCAGAAATGTATTTTGTCTAATGACTAGCAGCAGGACAAAAACTTTGCAAAAAACAACAACAACAACAACAATAAAATAAATAAATAAATAAAATACAAGTAACCAAGATCTTGTGTCCAACAATACAAAACTCACTTGGCTACTCAGCACTGAGAATATATCGGTTGTGGTTCTTTGCATGTAAATGAATTATTTAAGACAATTTCACTCTTTTGATTCTTATCATGTGAACCTCAGAATGAAGGAATTTGGAAGAAGAACTGGGGTTTTGTTTTTTGGCAGTGAAGTTTGCAAAAATGATGAACGTGCAACCACAATAGATCTCTCCAGGTGGCCAGCATATCCTTTAGAGTATACAATCTTTCATGAATAGTAAAATGGCACTTTTTTACAACAACACATTTCTGAACAAATTAGTTGCATTCAGTCTTCATTCTCAAACTCTTAGCAAGATGTCCTGGATTTAATTTCCTTTTTTCTGTATGCAAGTTAAAAGTCGCTTGTTGTTTTTCACCTTATAGCATTATGCCATCACAGAATGATCTCCAGAATTAGTATTTTTGGTCATGGGTTGCCAGGTAACGTGACATTGTGTTGGTGTTCTCTGACAGTTCTACTTGAGACCAATCAGAGCTCTGGTTGACTGCATGAAAAGCACTTCCACTTACATCCAGAGAGAATGCGCATGATATTTCTGTTTGTCAGTATGAAAGTAACCACATAGGGAGAGAGCTGAAGGAAATATGAATGACAGATCCAGAGGGCAGAGAGAAAGAGAGTGAGAGAAGGAAAAAATGGTATTTAAAAAATCTGTGTGCATTCGCATTCAGCACATGAATGATGCAATGCACTGTAATGAATGTTTTGTTTAAAATTCTTCCTTGTGCAATTCCCCTGAATGATCCTGATCAGACGAATGTGAGATTAATAACAGAAAGAGACATTGTGATTTGGAATGCATTGTGTCACGTCTGGCTCTTGGTCCGGTTTACATGCCACAGGCCATCCTTAGGAACTGAGCCAGTTGTGGATAGCCTTTAACATTCTGCACATACTGTCAAATCAATGGCAGTCCCTGAAGCCACTGATGTTATATCTTAAAATACAATTAGCAATGCTCGTTTTTGAGAGCCGTGTATGTTTGCTGTGATGGCAGGACTGCTTGCAAGTGTTTTAAGGTTTTTGCAGAGATATTGGAAGCATAAGGTCAACACACAATCAACACAAACTACACAAGGCTTTAACCTGGGGTGTGCACATATAAATCAGTTGCAGAACCATCATGCTTTTGATGCTGATTAGCCTGTGGATGCCCTCAAGTTGTACCAAGGCAGCTAAACACTCTGAAATAAAAACCTTGTGTTATGCTGCAAGGATTGAAGTCTTGTGTTTCAAACAGCAATGCCTGGCTGCTGTAGTTTAGCAGTCAGGCATTCAACTGCAAAAATTCTAAGCCCTCACAGTATCTTACATTAATTAGATTTAATATGTGTACCCTTTAGGGTGTAAAAATAAGAATCATGTGGTGGATTTGTAAAGCAATCTGACTCAAACATCAAACTCAAGGGGACACATCAAGGTGTTTAGATATTCACATCTGTCCATAACATAGACATGGCAAGACTTTGGTTTGCTTTTACCGGCAAATGCAGAATAATAAAACATGAGCGATGTAAATGAGTTAAACTGGAAAAAAGAATGGGAAGGAGAATACCCTTATCACAGAACAGAGGGAGGATGCAAGAGACAGGGAAAAAAAGAGGCAGAGAATGAGAAAGCAATGACGGTGTAAATCTCTCTGTGAGCATGTAGTCTCCTCCATAATGGAAATGGGAAAATGCATTTTCATGATTCATGGTGGGCATTTCCACTTATGGTCTGCAAATCATTAGAGTACGAGACGTCATATTTCTGTGGCCTAAATGGCAGCTGAGATGCTTGAATGCTGCAGACAAAAAAAGCACAAAGCGAGAAAGAGTCTGATGAAGGGTGTAGAGGGAAATTGTCTCGGATGGATGGATGACGCAGAAGTGGACGCATGCTCTGAGTATGCCCACTGGTTCCTTTCTGGTAACTAGTAAATGCAGCATTTTAGCACATAACCACTGGCAACCACAGCCGTTAATGGCTTCTAAAGACAGAGATAGTTGTATTTAAAGCTGAGGATGTGTTTCGGTTTGGTTCAGTGTAATAGAAGCAGGCTTTGCAGCAAGAACACTGGTGAGAGCATGGATTTACTGGTGTTAGGATAATATTCGACACCAACATAGTTTTTGAGCTCAGTCCTCTTTTCATGTCACCGACTGAAACTCTGCTGCGGTTACCTCCTGTGAGCCCGTCTCAGCAAGCTGCCACATCAGCACAGTATTTTATCCAAATGTCTGGCAAAGTCTCAGTAACATTAGGAAACACACAAGTCGTAACCACAAGCATGTGGATGCACAGAGGAACACAGACGATCACATACTAGCCTAATTCTAACAGATGGGCGCATAGACAGAAAGAGAGGAGGGGAGAAAGACAGAGAGAGACATGGAGTGAAAAAGGAGAAGTAATATTACTGAAGGTAACATGAGAGATTCATGTTTTCCCATTCTAAAAGAAACTCAATGCACTAAATGCAGCAATTGTTGCAAAATTATAGTTTTTTTCTTTCAACATGTCAAAAAATGAGCTAAAAATATGTGAATGAGGAAAAACATGGGTAAAAGGTCGAGCTTTTATTCAGCCAAAACCAAGATATTTTGAAAATCTTTTAATTGAAACAGTGAACAGTTGGTCTTGAGCATATCTGTTCCCATTTACCAGAACTTAGCTGATCTCAGAATAAAGGCTTTACCTATTTATTTATCAGAACCTTGCATGAAAGCATGTGTTGGCTTCTATGCATTGAAAGAACACTGCACTTAGGCCTATACATTGTGGAGTTCATTCCCGAAATGGACCATTTGTTTTGATCCCGAGGCTCTTTGGGTTAAATTCAAGCCTGAGTAACTGCGAAATTGCAGTGATTAAAAACATGGCATTATAAAGGACCATGAAAATTCAATATTTCTGTAGGATTCACATATGCCACATATTTGTGCGCACTGCATCCAGTCATACGTGGAATAGGTCCTGATGATGTTGTGAAAAAAGGTTCTTAATTTACAAGTAGAACAAGTCAATGATCCTTTAAGGACTAAATACATCTCTCGCTCACACTCATATGCACATACTCACACTGTGCACATAGACAGTAGTATGTTACAAATATGCTTTGATAATGTGCTAAATGTGCTAAATGATAATGTGCTAAAGTATTAAGGTTAATTATAGCGCAACATCATCAGGTTTATAATAAGAATTTGTATATTTCATTAAAGCATTTAGTTGTATACTACAACTTACATGACACCTTCAAAAAGCCACCAATTACACTGACGGTCTCCGCTGGTCGCTGGCTGTTTGGGACAATTTGTATCTGCATGGATTCGGTTTAATTGAGCCAAGATTGCTCCCACAGAGTACAGAGGGAGGCAAGGTCAGAATGCTAATGTGCACACTCATTGTAGCGCATAAAGGGGAACATAAATCATATTTTCTCAAGAAAAAACACACACTGAGACAGCTTACAATAAAGATGTGATTAAAGCAGTCACTTTGAGTTGACACGTCCAATTTTTTTTTTTTAATTAAACGATTTAAAGCCTTTCTGTCATTACTCTTTAAACTTGTCTATTTCTTGGTATCAATGACTGTCTTTCTCTTCCTCTCTCTTTACCTCCATTTACTGTTTCCCATAAAACTGACCCTCTGCACTCTCAGCCCTGATTGGTGGAGAGCTCAGTGCAGCCTGCCATCACACCCTGATATTAGCTGAAGACTGTTTCCACTCACTCATCTTGAGGGTGACAATTAACTGCCCTGACATCTCTCATGTGTAAAATCAAAGCCCGAGACATCTCCCTGAAGATTAAAGAAGCAACGAATCATGTTGCCACATAACTGACAGAGGGAAAAAAAAGCACATTAATGTACTGAAATGTTATCAAAGACAGAAACTGGAATAAGTTGCGCCTGTAAAACCACGTAATTTTCTTTTGTTGGGCTAAAAGAGGAAAAGCCTGAACAAAAAAAATCTAAAAAATTTCATTAGATAGGCTTTTCTTGCTTGCTTTTGCTGGGTGCGAACTTCTTGGACGTGCAATGGTAGAAGATGTTTAAATTCACACATGTACGACTGCCTCTTCTCTACTCGATCTCATGTTCCCTCTCATCTCTCAGCCAAAACTGCTGTGTAAGAACAAAGTCTCAACACAGACTCCCCTTGCTCACTGTTAAAGTCTCACTCACAGTTTGTCTGCTGCCAGTCCTGTGTATTAAAACGCAGCTCTACTCTCCTTCGCCTCTTGTCTCAAGAGGCCCTTCTCTCTCCACCTTGCCTGCTTGTTCTCAGTGATTGCAATCTCCGTGCTTTTGGTTGTGCCCTCCGCATCCCGCGCTCCCCTGTTTTCGGAGGAGTTTTATCACCCTTAGCATACGCAGCATCCCCAGACCAATATTCAGGTGGCTGACTTGTTACCGTTTCCTTCAGGGTGCTGCATATCAGATGGAGATAGACAGAACAGAAAAACACACGCACAGCTGAAGATGCGTGCATACATGCAGATGTGAATGTGTGTGTTCTCAAAATGAAGGCATTGTCAGTTGTTATCGTCCTGTCTCTGTTACATTAAAACCGGCTGAGATGCAGACAGCCAAATCTAAACAAGTCATTCATCGTGGAATAACCACAGAGAGGAGCTTGTTTAATTCCCTCTTTAATATCTGTCTTAGCTTTCATGAGCGCATCTCAAGAAACATCCACAGAGACACAGCTGTGCTGATAGCTGCTCGAGAAGGCAGAATTGAAGCTGCAGCATCCCAGAGGTGCATTTGAATAGCGCTTCTACTAGGGGCCTGCTCAGCATGGGGTGCAAAGTTGACTACTGCAGGTGCACAGTCATACTTAGAAGAGGAATGTGTTCAAAAATCAAAAAGTTAATTGCTCCGAGAAAAAGAGAAAGATCTGCAAAAACACTGGTACACGTTTGCAAATGGGGGCAGGTTGTGTTTAGAGGTTGGTTTGCAGATGAGGTGGACTTGTGGTGCTTCTCTTTTATTAGGCACTCATTTTTTAATATTGTGGTGCACAACAAAATGTGTCGGGATTTTCTCTCACAGGTTGGCAGTAATGGTCAGCATCCTGCTAGGAGAACAGACCAATATCCAACAGCCTTGGAAGCACGCAAACCCACACATGGATTCAGCACAAGCAGAACCAGGCAGCTGTAGCCTAACTCAGCTTCATGCCAGCTCGTCCTCCAGAGCCCAGCTGGAGATAGCTGTAAAACAGCTAAATCTGCTCCTGCATTATGGCTTTATTCAGTATGCACTGCTAGATTCATAGCTTTTTGGCTTTTTCAGAAGCAAACTCTGCAAATAAGTGGACAGTGGAGCCTAGTGGGAGAGCATTTAAGTGACCCATGGGCGGTGACAGGGATCATCCATCCAAACAGTGGTCGTCCGTTCCATTTGTGTTAATGCAGTGCCCACAGTTAAATTCAAATATGTCCACCAATGCAACCCTCTAACTACCAATGGACCGTTTCGCTCATCCTGACTGCAGAGCAAGGGAGGAGATTAAACATACTGATAGCACACAGCCATTGGTTTTATTACAGTATACAGACGGAGATGTAGTAAAACACTGTCCACAAGTGGATCTGCCCAAAAGTCTTACAGGATTTTCCAAAAGATCCTTTTGGGAGTTTAGGAACGGTACAACAGAAAGAGAGGTGATACTTGTATAATAGTTGTACGTCAGCATTGACCCAGATGTTATCAGCTATCAGTTATCACGTTACATCAATAGCCTGTTCCACAATCAGCAGTCAAACCTGGTGTAGCAAATCATTCACTCAAGCTCATCAGGAAATGGTATCATCTCATTTGTTGTGGTTTTTAGCCCAAATTAGTTAAGGGATTCTGGGATTAGATGAGAATGGGGATTATACCAACCACAACACGGGAATGCAGGAGTGTGTGTGTGTGTGTGTGTGTGTGTGTGTGTGTGTGTGTGTGTGTGTGTGTGTGTGTGTGTGTGTGTGT
>JAQLOL010000022.1:512092-546703 GCA_029783665.1 Naso thynnoides | reverse complement strand
CATGTGAGTGACATGAAGGGTCAGTGTGTAATTATAGTGCAGCACTCGTCCTTAATGTAGAAATTATATATTGCATTTATCGAGAAACCAAAATGATCACTGTTGATGTAAGAAGATAATCTACACAGTGTGTAATATTTGTCATATATACATCATATTTAAGCTCTTAAAGCTTGCGAATCCAGGATCGGAGTGTGGGATTTGGATTTCACCACACACTTCTTGGCCTGATGTTTACTTTCTTTGGCATGAGTGGATGCTGAACCTTGAACCTTCCCGTCTCCAGGGGGTTTTCCAAGTGTTCATAGACCAATCGCAGGAGGAGTGGACGCGAGATGTTAGAATGTCAGCACAGTGCACGTAGCCAAAAGCACTTAATGTTATTTCTTCCCCTCTGTCAGGCATTACAAGGAGACGAGTTTAAGAGTTATAATGTTATCTTTCATGACCTCACAAGAACAAGCTGAATGATTTTGCTGCGGGCTGTTCATATGAGTTATAAGATTCTTCTGCTCCTCATAAGGAGATTCGTCCTCTCTTCCACTTCATAGCTGGTGTGCTTGTGGCTAGTGGGCAGACAGGCCTTGTCAACAATGCTACATGACCATGACTTTAATGTCTCCTCATCTGAAACTGGGCAACAAAGTGCCTTAGAGGATAAATCATCTGAACTGTAATAATGAATGAGGGGCATAATGAGATGCTACAAATTGCCTTTCATTGTGTTCTTCCCTTTGGATCATTAGCCACAGTCCCGCATGACGCTGCAGATCAGGAAACTACATGTAACCGTTAGAATACCAGTCAGGCACATTTTCGGGCTCATTTGCACAGCGTGTGAAGAATGTGGAGCTAAAGCTTGCAAGGCTGGTGATTAATGCCTGGCTCCATTTTATTCTTCATGAAAATGGATTACTTCAAAATAATCCCATTTATGGGATCATAAATATCTCGACTCTGGAGCCTTCACATGTTTGTGGCAGTCAAATGTTGTTATTTCACATCTGGAATTACTTTTTTTTTCCGACAGAGGTGCATATGTAATCATGCAAGCTCACACACTCACATACACACAGTGCATCACATTGATGCTGCTCAAACAATGGCTATTGTTTTAGCATTTGAACTGGAAACTGGAGCAGAGTCTCAACAATCAGGTCGTTGAAAAAAATGTGCGAATGGGAGTGGCAGCAGCGTGAGCTTGTGCCCAAAACCCTTCCTTTGGACTGGGCTGGATATCAGAGTTGACCCTACAGTCCTCAGTCACATTTAATTACCACCATGACTCAGTGAGCCGGACAGCCAGCCAGCCAGCCAGTCAGCTCGCCTGCCTGCCTGGTCCAACCTGGAGCCACAGCAGAACAGAGCAGACTTAGAGACCAAAGCTTTGACATTTTGAGAGATAGCAGCCGCACAGCAGTCCGGGGTTTGCACCAACTGTCTTTCTTGGCCCCGGATAGTGGGGCCTGTAGTGTTCAGCACATTTCCTACACGGCTAATATCTTCTGGACAGTGTCTGAGCCAGTAAAAATACTCTCATTTCCAGGCCTTGAAGCTGGTTTGCATCCAGGTCTCTTTGACAATTTATAAAAAACAATAAGAGAAGGAAGGAGGGTAAAAGGGAAGTTTCATTCCTTGCATAGGGCGATGTTGCTTGACTGCCACAAAGAAAAAACAGTAGCATACCCCATTTAATGTAACGAATCACGAGACAGAAAAGAGAGGAACGCTTTGAAATATTATCTACTTACTGTGAAACAATGACATTAACAATTGACATAACAAACAAACATATTTTCAGAATACCTTTTTTTAAAAATAATGTTAAACACTGTGGACTGCAGTTGTCATCCATTGAATGAGCACTTCATTTGCCAGATTAGAACAATTTAAGAGGTTAATATACAGAAAGCATATGACGTTTTCACTGCACACTCTGTATCATCATGACAGGCTATTGTCTGACTGGCCTTGACAAGTGCAACACTGAACAGATACACAGATATACACTTTTAAACATACACACTGTGTACATGTAAAAAGCAGGCAATATTTTGCCAGTACAATTTCAGTGGTTCTAATTGAAACATGTTTACTATTACTAATCTACTGGATTCAACCAATATGAACTTATCTCAGCTTCCCAAACTTTCCCATACTTGGCTCCAGTTTGAGGTACTGCGGTTTGCATTCTTGTGGGAGATTTTGGACCCGATGGTGGACAATCTGAGTTGTACCAACAATCTCTGTATATTTCCCCAAATCTACTGGTCATCAGAAAACACTTATGTTGAATCTTTTTAGTTGTTTTTGGACGCACTTGGTCATCCCACATGAAAAAGGGAAACGTTTCAATGATCAATATCACTGTGTCTGCCTGTCAGCATGGGATAATCACTTTTGTCTGCTGAAATATCAGTTTATGGATTTAAAGGCATCCATTGATGGTGTTGCTGTTCCGCACGTTGTGATGTTTTGACATTAGAGCACTGTTGAAGGAAACCAATCTCTTGCCTGCCTCAGGTCAAGATGGATGTGTTGAGAGCCACAGCCCAGACCAGATTCCCCATGGTCGTTGAGCAACTGGCCCAATCTGGGCTCGGCTCCCCTCTTCCTGCCTTCTCCTTCCCCTCATCCATCCCCTCCACTTCCCCTCCCAGGGACTATTCCACCTCAAGCTGCTGGAAATCCCCCCGTCTGTTGAAAGGCATCCTTCACTGGCACTCAGCAGCCATTTCACGCAGACATGTGATTCGGCCCAGAATGAATACGACAAACTTCTCAATCTTTCAGGCCTCGCAAAATGACTACTGACTGGTGCAGGGGAAGGAAATGCTTTGACAGGAAAAATGTTTATGCCTTGACGATTCAAGACATGTAAGAATGGATTAGGGACAATATTTCAGGATTTGAGCAGTCAAACTGAACAGGAGCGTGTTTGCCTACCCTGACAAACTAGACAAGGGCTACGCAGAATGTTTTCTATCCAAATACATTCATGTTTAGCCGCGGCACAACTGTATTGCTTTAGGGACAATGAACAATGTACTGTAATGCTGCAGTGAAGTACAGGGCACAGCGGCCAAGGACCAATTACACTCTGTGAAAATTTGCTGCCAAATAAGTGGCAATGAGTATTTGCACATTTTTACTATATAATAAACCAAGCTAATGGTTGTGCTGGGTACATTACAAACGATTGAGACAGCTTTGCATTGAAAATACACCAAGGACATTTAATTTGTTATAAAAGAAGTTGGTTTTCTTTGCCCAGGATTCTAAAGTGGAACTGGCTAAGCTCTAAAAATATACCTATATTATATAATGTTTTTTAAAATTCAGACTCCCTTTATTTTACTAGTCTCAATGTTATATGGCTCTAGGTACCCATCCCCATCCTCCAGACTCTGGTTTATGATTCCAGCTTTTGTACCCTAGAGGTGTGTTTTGTCTCAGCATCTATCCCCATTCTGCTTTTTAACACTCCCTGTCAGAAAGGGGATATGTCATTTCCCTCTGTAAATCTGAGTGGAACGTTAGCTTCCCCTGGAAACACATGTTTTACCTTTACGGACTTAATGAAGGTTATAGCCTCTCAGTCACCGTGATATCGTACGCTGACATTCAAGAGCACAAGAATGCAATTTTTACACGCTCAAGCTCCCACACAGATGCAAACACTTGTACATTTACGCACACTCTGAAGGCACACAGCAGCCTTGTGCTCGGCGAGAGTGATATCATGTGACAGTGCTACAGGCCGTAGATGGAGCCCCATAGTGAAACTGTGAAATGTTATTATTTAGTTCCTTGCCAGTGGTCTGTGATGCTATGAAGGACGGCAGGACATTCAGAGGAGGGGCCTTGAGTTGGACACACAGTGATAAATGCTGAAAAGCTCCAACTATGTACTGAGTCTAACTTAATTTAACTGGTGCAATTTTTTAACCATGAACCAGAATAATATGTATTTTATTCCTTTGCTTAAAAGTGCACTACAGCACACTCAGGCCCGTCTGTTGTACCGCCAATGAGTTTCTCTTTAGCTGCAAAATAACACAATTATCAAGTTTTTGTTTTGTCCAACTTCCCTTTCTCATTATCATTTTCTCAGTGACCTCTGTGGTAATTGCTGGAATAATTTCCCATTAGCCACAAGTGTTTGCTTGAGTTCAATGGCCTTGACTAACTGTATCTCAAGGTGGAATTTCAGTTTGAGGACACACTTTCGATGGATAATGTCTGTGGGAGAGCACACTGACACAATTACTTTAACCATTAAGGTTGGTATAGGCTTACACTAGACCAGTGATTAAATTAATGCTTAGAAGAGGAGGAGCAGATGCCCCAACAGCCAATTACACCAACCCTGAACCACTGGACCGCATTATCTAATGAGCACTTACACACTCATTACACAACAAAGGAGGAGGTGAGAGGGAGGCGTGTGCTGTGGAAACTTTAACCCCCCACCACCACAATTTGTGTGAAAACATGAGGTCTTCTACAACTTTGAACGTATTTCACATCCTCGGTGGCCATGATTGCTTCCTGTGGTGTATGAAGCAACCTCCCCCAACTTTTTGCTTCCTACACACATGTACGCACACACACACACACACCCCACAGGGCAATGTCTAATTGATAAAATATGGTCTTCATTAAACCTAATGGACCCTCTTTTCAACTGCACACATGATATGGAGAGGCAAACGGCCTCACCTGTGTCCTGCTTACTCCACACGAGGCTCACCATAATGGAAGCAGGGTGCTAGTTACAGGAGACATTTTAAGTGCACAATTTAAATGTCTGTAACCAGATACATCACGAGGAAACACTCAGCTCTCTTCCAAAGAGCAGCGGGTTGCAGTTTTGAAAACCACAATAACTTGTTATATAAATAAATCAACAAATTCCTCTGGAAATCTATTTGCACAGCCTTGAGTGAGAGAGATTAGACTCTCCACATGAGTAATCATGCCAAAATTCAATTTAAAAATCAGTGTATAAGGATTAAAAAAAATATTTTATTCCAATAATATTTTCCACTGGTATTTGTCTATTTATCTATATGTCTGTTTCTCTGTCTTTCTCAAAGTATAGACCTACATCTAAACCGAAATTATGTCATTTCTGCCACTACGCCCCCGTAATCAAAACAATAAAAACAAAAGACATAGTTTAACAACATTGTGAAGTAGACTGGTATCATGAGAGCTGTTGTCTTCAACAAGTTTTATCAATTTTATGTTAAGTCACGTCTGCTGACTTTCTTCCACTCTGACAGGCACCAAATGAAAAGCACCTTGCCTTGAAAAGTTATGAATATCTCTGGGTTTTAACATTGTTTAAAACATTTCTAATGGTGGAAGTAGAATAGTAAGGCAATATACAAAATAGATATAACTGTTTAAAGACATTTTAATGTAAAAATGTCACATATTATATCTTTAAATTCACACATACATCCCTGTAATTAAATTATTTAAAATTTTGAATGAATATGGAAAATTGAATGAATGAATATTGAATGAATGTTTCTTCAGTGTGACTTTTACTTTTCTTGGTTGATGCAGAGCAGGGTTACAAGACCACCATGTCTGTTATAGTTGCACACATAATGAGTGGTCATTGAACTAATGATTTGCAAACCAGTTCCTCTCCCTGTTAGTCCACCTTCCTGACCTGGCTCTGGGCTCTGCAGCTGTGGACAGAAACTGTGCCAAAACACCAGGGTTAAGGTTGGTGGATGAAACTAATGATAGTTGGGGTATGAAAATTATATCAAAATGAATGTGGCAGTCCAATATGTGACAGTTGTATTGTTTAGTTGTAGCAAAACAAGTAAATATCTCTCACCCTGTGGGGTTGGCAGTTTTCAAGGTTGTTTCATTGCAAAGGAAAATCAAAAATTAACTGCTGTTTTCATTTTAGTGCAGAAATGTTCCATCATATTTAGATATACATACAGAGGCCGCGAAGCAGCAGCAGTAAAGTATATTTTTTGAATAGCTACTGGGTGTGTTAATTAATGTTTATGCAAGCCAAGTGAGAGAAATGCAGTTCTCCCACATTAATGCTAATCCACCACATACAGCTACTGATTTATTTTCACACAGCGCTTCATAGATGTATGATGAATGGAGTTAATTTATTTCTAATCTGTTACAGATCCAGCTGTGTAGGAATAATGAAAAGTGATCATGCAAACTATTCCAACCAACCACATCAGTTAGCGCTGAGGTCGGCAGCCTTTGTAGCTCTGACAGATGTATAACACCTCGTTTGTTTTGCGACGCACGATGTGACTGCGTGTGCAAATGATGAAATCCGTCTGTGCACGATCAATTTTAAGATTCAGGAGAAATTCAAAGAAAGACTGATAAGGAAGAAGTAAAAAAATCTGTGATCAATCATGTGCCACTGCAGGGATGATAACTGCAATGAGTAGTTTGATTAATTTGGACCACGAGAAATCAGGATGTGAAAGACCAAATTTGCCATGATTGAAGTGTGTGAGGGCGAATGTGTCGGTGCTGTGAGTGTTGTTATCTATTACCCTACAGCACAATTAATGATTTTCCCCCCACAAGACAAGGATTATACATCAGAGCGCAGACAAACCACGATAACCACCTTATCTCATAGAGACCATACCGTAAATGTAATGTCAGTAAATTCCATTGGCACATTTTTATTGATCAGCTGAAGTCACACCATCCCAATAAGAAATAGCAGTCCAGGGGGAAAAATCCATACACGGGCTTCACTGCCACAGAGACCGGATTTAAGAGAAGGGAAAGCAAGAAGTTGCAACTCATAAATGAGGACATCTGCTGCAAGAAAAAGAAGCAAAAGGAAACTCTTTTCCCCTGCTTGGTAGTGCTCTAAATTTGTGGCGATGTATTCAGCGCAGAGATGTGATTGCAAAATCCCATCTCGTTCCTCCAGACCCTATAAAAAGCGAGTATGACGGCTGCAATACTGATGTGTGACTGTATGGCCCTGAGCACACCGGCAGGTGAATGTCCCAGAAAAGCCAGAAAACACCATTTTGCCCTGAACTGTGGATTCTGTGGCCTCTTTCAGAGAAGGAAAGAGAAAACCCACAATTTCATTCATGCCAGTGGAATTCCACACATATTTCCCTTTGTGCTCAAAGAAAGAAGGATGAAACAGTTGGCATTGCTGCACTGGAAATGAAGCATAATACATAATATTGACCTGTCTAGGTGTTTGTTTTTTTATGTAAAGCTTCTTTTGCAAAGTTTTACACCACAGTTTGGTTTGGAATGTATTGGATTTGCTTTCAAAGGAGAAAAACACACAGAAGGTGGAGGAAAAGAGACAGCATGACAATACCGGGAGTGAATCCACAACAAAAGCATCGCTGTGTGACCTTGAGACAAGCTGCTGGCTCTATGTATGCACAGCCAGGAGAGAAAGAAGATCATAGTAATTAACAGGAAGACAATTAAAGGGAAGATCATAACAATGAAAGAAAATAAAAGCATGGAATGTCCAGAAGAGTGAGAGGGAGGGTTAAAACCTGAATATGTTTGTGTTTGTATGTATGTGTGAAGTGGGAGCTGGTGCAGTGTTGAGAAGCTTGAGTGGAACCTAATGAAAAAAAAACAAAAAAACGACACACCTTAATTAGTGCTATTTTGTAGGCCCTGAAAGCAGTTGAAGTGGTTCAAGTGAGGAGGAATTAGAGGAAAATAAAAGACATTTTTTGAGAAATAGGAGGCCATATATGCTTTAATAACTAAGCCCAGGTTTTTAATCAGTGGTAGGGCGATGTAATGCTCGGAGTGAAGCTTGATACTGGCTCTGAAAGCTTTTTACGATGACATGGAAAGTTGATTTATCATATTAGTGTGTTCTAATAGGACCCACATTACTGCCATGGCAACAGAGACACCAAATATAAAATCACTAAACAGTACAACAGGAATATAACTGAGATCAGAAGAAGGAAAAAAAAAATTCCCTGGATGAAGTGTATCATCCAAAGAAAAAGACTAGTTTGTGGTCTACAGTGGGAGAGAGTTCTCCCCCAAAGGACCTTATTATCCACATATAGACACATCACTTTTTCTCTGAATGACATAGAAGATTGGGTAAAGCTCCAGTAGATCTCACACAGACGCACACCCTCACGCACGAAATTCTGGTTTTAAAGCAGATAGACTACTAAAAGAGTTTCCACCGTGTTTTACCACCCTGCTAATGTAAGATGATGAAGTGTTGGTGGCTCTTTGCTGTGGGAAACACGTGCACGAGAGCATGTGCGTATTTCTGGGTGTGTTTGTGCGCCAACATATGCGTGTTTGAGTTGCTTAATCTATTTGGATCTTGCTTGTTCCCTCACTGTAAATAATTGCTTGCCAAAAGACGTTGGTTTTAGGGTGTTTTCCTTCCTTTTTTTGTAGATTTAGTGACAGGGTTTAAACAGACCTCAAACTGCTTCCATTGGAATGTTGGATCTAGAATTTTATTGCATGTACGGGAACGGCTGTTTGGATGAATGACCTTAAATGCAACCTCTGATGTTAGGGATCAGCAGGTACTTTCCCAATGTACTGCCGGCCGCAGTTGATTTGTGTCCAGAGAAAGAACTGTTCTTGACCCAACAACTCAAGTAGGGTGGTTTTAAGCTGATACATGGCAGCGTGGGTTTACATTGACCTTAGTCAGAGGTCGGCATAAACCCACGGTGCATTGCTTTGTTCCGACAGCCCATTACTCCAATTCCCCACATTATTTTTCTCCACCCATATCCCACGATGACCCAACCCTGCTCTGCCTCTGATCGGACCTGATCCTGACATTTTTTTTCTACCCCTAACCATCAAACCGACCGTCTTACAGTAACCCTAATTAAGAAATGGATACTAGCCAATCAGAGGGACATAAGCCAGGTCTTTTATGTCATTTTCCGGCTACTGGAGTTTCTAAACAATTGGTGGGCCTCAATATTACACCAGATCCCAGGCCAACCTTTCAACTTTCGATACTGCTGCAACCTACAGAAAAGGAGACACACCAGCACAATGTGGAGTAGCAACCCTTAAATATTCTTTCTAACTTTACTGTATTACTGATAAATGTTTTTGCAATTAAGAGCCAATTTACCAAGATAATGATTGGCTGTTTAATTTAAGAAATTTTGGGAAAAGTTACAAAACAAAGTTGTACTTTAATAGAGAGGTTTTTTATTGATGCTATTTTAAAGGGCGCTGCACCACCTTCTAAATCCAAATCTTATAAAAACATAGATTTTATATCTTTCATACTGGGCTGTGCAAAAAAATGACAGGAACAAGGGTTTGCAGGGTTTTTTAAAAATCCTTTTATTATAAGATATCGATTTATTATTAGATTTCTTGTGATGACAATCAAATTACCATTGCATTTTAAAATCACAGTCATTTCAATTTTCTTTTTTAAAATTGGTACAAACTCTCTGGGTTATGGGAACATTTTGAGCTCAACAAAAACACTAAACCTACTGATGACTTTCTGAAGATGAATGTGTTGATTAGCATTTCTTTGTCATGTGTGGAGGGAGCCCTCTGTTGATTAGTGGAGGTTGGAGTCCTGCCTTTCAATTCCATGCACAGTGCCTGGTGAGTCATTTAGTCTGTTGACACAGATATACTCATGGTAACGGATAATGTTAGAGATTTGCAGGTTATTAAAAGCTGTCTATGAAGCTGAAACCAGACATCACCTTAACCTATGACCAATAGCTAAATTACTCCATACATATACATTCTGGCACACAGTCACACCCTCCTAAACTGAACTCTCCCTGCAGTGAAGCAAACATGCTTCTTAGGAAATTAAATCTGAGGGGAGGAATATGATTATTTTCATTGAATCAGAAGGCTTACCCAAGCAACGTGTTGTAAACGTAGCCTTCATATTGCCATGTAATCATCTAAAGCGAAGGAAATCTGATTTGTGTTTTAAATCTGATATTTCAAGCTTATTTTCCACACAATGTACAAGTGAGGAGAATTAGTGTGGTGTAGAGGGGCAATTCCTTTCCTGCCACATCTGCGTTGGTTATTATGGGCACCGTGTAGGCATATATCCTAGAAGAATAGAATTTCATGTAACCGTCTAAATCCAAATGCAGCCTGGTTTCACTTTAGTGTGACCCACAATTTTTATTAATTATTTTTTTGGGCATTGCACAAGGTTTGAACTGACCTTCATTAATTGTTTTAAGATGATTGTTGCCATATTTGTTCTGTTTACCAGTCAAGTTATGACCAAGCATATGACCCAGACTTCACATTGATGTGGAAACATTTCCACAGCCCCACAAACATCTGAAACCACATTAAAACATGTCTCATATTTACAGTTACAGCAGGAGAAAACTGCAGTTAAGAATGTGAATATCATGTTACTTTCCAGCAGCAAGGTGGCTGGATGTTTAGCACTGTCGCCTTCCAGGAAGAACATCGTGTCTCCTCATCTCAGAATGCAGTTTGCACATTCTCCCTGTCTTCACATTTCTTCCAGGTGCCGACTGACTAACTGACAACCTGTTCTTGATATTTCCCAGCATTTAGCCAAGTGCTTGTCCGATCTGCTCCATGCCACCTGTGAATCTTAAAGGACCATACTAGACTATTTTTGACCTCTCACTGTTAGCAGAGATTACCGTCTTCTATAAATGCTTTTGTTAAAATGTAACCGTGTGTTTACTTTAGTAGATGTCAGACTGCATTTTTAAACCCCATTGTTAAAACAGGGTATAGAAACACTATAGCACACGTGAAAGTTACCAGGTTTAGGTAATTCACCCTTCTAAAGAAGCATGCATTTATTTGGTCAAAAATCCCTGAGTGAGTGAGAAAGAGAGAGAGAGAGAGGGAGAGAGGGAGAGAGGAGAGCGGTTGAGACAAAAGTTATTACACCTAGAAAAATAGTTCCTTACAAGTGCTGCCTTGTTGGCTCATCGATTAGTGTGAAGCAGGATTTTGACACAAATGTTCTTTTTAACTAACATCACTCATTTTCAGGTACTTTCTGTAATGTTTATTTACTATGGACAAAAAGTAAACAGACACGATATGTCATAGATGAAGCTCTTTAGGGAACAATGCATGGGGTTTATGTAATCTATGTGGCTGATTTTGGCAAAGGACAAAGACATGTTGTAACACTGGTATGGTTCCTTAATAAGTGTGTGTTTGAAACTGATGAATGAATGAATGATCAGTTAATTTCTCTGCAGTCCCCTGATGAGTAAACTCCTTTAGAGAACAGTTTTTACTACACTTAACAGACTGTACATCCCCCCCTTTTTTTTTTTTGTTGCTGTGAGTGTCTGTTCAGTTTAGCCATCAATTTCCATCAGAAGACTCTCTCCACTCGTTTCATTGGAATTGCTGCATATTGAAAGAGCGTTATCTAAAGACTGAAGTGTTACAATGCTCTAAAGGGCCAAGATAGAAATAAATGAACTGTAAACAGTGTTATCTGGAGTAAAAGATTAAAATGCTTATGGACTGTTAGGCCCAAATAACACTGGGGAAAAAACACTTTATGTGACTTTATTTCTTTTCTGTGTGCATTTGGTAATGGTGCACATAAACTGATTATTTTTCTGTAATCCTGTCAGGATTAGGGCTCTTTTAAGACTCGACTGTTTGTGATTATACCCCACGCAGGCAGCTCTGCCTGGTTCTGCCCAGAACATGTGTTTAAACACTTCATTGAGAGTTTCCATGGTTGCGCCGGCTTCCAAGAGGAACGATTCTGGCTTTTTTAAATGTCCCCCAATAAAAATTCATACCAGTCCATTTATCTGAAATGCTGGTGTGTGTGATGTGTGCCACAGCACTGTGGTAAAACACAAGAAAGCGCTTTTTTTGTGTGTATATTGTTCTTTATATTTTTGTTTGTTTTTGTCAGGCTTTGACACATTTTTTCAATTCTTCCCAGGTGACCTAAACTTTAGTCAATTTTCTGCTCAAGCATAAAAGGAAGGACCCTCTTTTCTTTACTGTGTCCTTGTGCCCACGTTTGCTTCATCAACATATTCATGTTCATTGATTTGTCAAAATTAACAAGACGTCTGTAACAGAAAAAAATCAAAGCCATTTATTAAAACCAGTCCAGTGATGTAAGTCTGATCGATACTGTCGAGACAGCGGCATCACAGACAACCCTAAAACTAAACACCTTTAATGGTGTTTTGGGAGAGACAATATCAAAGGGCACTTTGCCTTTGACATATGGGTATTACTCATGGTTATTACGCCATGTCATCAAATCATTTTTTTGAATAAACCTTTGGACCCACAACACAGTAGAAATAAGAGTATGGAGCCTTTTCTGTTGTGCATCAGTAGATCATAAAGGTTTCTTACAGCTTTTGGATTCTCACACTTAAAGTCAAAGGTGACAAGAATTAACCTCTTTGTTATGCAATTAAAGTGACACCAAATATATATTTTTATTTTTGTCACAACTGAGACTAATGTTGGAGCAAAGAAGAATGGCTAAGCTGGCAGTGAAATAAGGCTCAATAAGACTATTATAATTCAGGGAACAAACATTTTTTAGAGGAAGAAATAAATACAAGTCATCTAACCTCAGGGACCAAAGCCAGATGATATCATTGAGAGCCTGTTGATGTCAAGCATCAGCTGCAGTAATATATAAGCATGAACTGCCTGAGTTAATTTGTATAGTGTTTTTCTGTTTACATTATGCCAATGATACTTGACAAACTACAAATCCCTACACTTATTATTATTACCATTATTATTATTATTATTATTATTATTATTTGCCAATATTATTAAATAGAAATAACATTAACATCTAAGAATAACAATATGTAAGTTGTATATTACTATGAACCTATAGCTGACATGTTGCCTGCATGTGGAAGCATTGAGATAACCTCTGCATAGTTTCTGGTCAAGCTGACCAAAGCAAAAGCCATCATGTCTCATACATGATCCACACTGTACAGCTCTTACACAGCGTGTTCAATTTCACTGAACATGAAGGGTCACACTGACTCAGTTTACCTACGGTGCTATGTGGTGGCCATCTGAGGGGGTAGGGACACAGCAGAGTGCTTATTGGATTGTTTGGTATCTGGTTTCAGTGCTAGCTGTGAATCACAAATTATTTTGTAAGTACAGACTTTGAACTTGCTACCATGATTTTGATTTGTGTTTTTTTTTTTTGTTGTTGTTGTTAATTTAAGTTTAGGGCATACGACGATGTGAAAAAACAAAACAAATCACAGACTACACTTTGAAAACGCAAATTCTTGTTTTAAGGCATAAATATGTAATTTGAGTTTTGAGAACTTTAAAATGTAAATACATAACATTTCTGACAACAACTAAAGTCAGTCCAGAAAACTAAGTCATCTTTTTGTTTCAAAACTATTGAGTGAGCTGCCAATGATTATGTCTTTCAGTTATGATTCAATACATAGAGTGAAGGTTCTGATAACTTGTGTATCTTCATTGTGGAAAGCAGGAAAACCAACTTTCCAAGTTCTTGTTTACTACTTGGAGACTGCCGAGGCTGACTATGCCACATTAACTCTTCCCAGCCTGTTGTCTCACATCCAACCCAGACAGCACACACATCTTGCTGACATCACCCTCAGAATGGCACATCAGCCCAAATTTTTATCAGCCACATAGGCAGATATTCTAAGATGCAGTACTCTATTGTCCCAGCTCATCAAACGTCGCAGCCAGGTTGGCTTTGGGTCGGCCCACTACCGAATAAAAATTCTTTATTTTTAATTTTTTTTATCCTCCCTCAGTCAGCGTTAACCCAGAAGCTCAACTTTTCTTGTTAGACGGTGTGATGAAGGTATCATTCCAAAGCGAGGATGACAATTGCTTCAATGGCACATGTATTCAGTCTTCCTAAACACCCTTCGTAAAGGCCAGTCTTTTACCTTGATACTAACTGATGTCGTGGCTCAGTTGGTTAAAGCACTTGTGTAATTAACATAAGATCCTGGGTGCAATATCCTAGTGGTGCCTTTTTAATTCAGTCTACAGTTGAGTCAACAAAAGTAAGGATTAAAAGTTTTTTTAATATGAAATTATAAATGCAACTCAGAGTTGAATTCAGAGAAGTTAGAATTCAAAGTTAAGTAAACTCAAAGAAAAACTTATTAAAAACTTAAAAACATTATTTAACATATTTAAAACAATTAACAATTAACAATTCCAATTCCAAACTTAAACTTTTGCTGATATGTCTCCTTAAAATGTTGACTTTTTATTTTTTACAGTGAAGAAAAATAAGGATAAACAGCAGCTTTGCACAGTTGTTGGGAATTTTGTGATGACTGCTGTATGCACGTCCCTGCTCACTTGTAAGATTAGTTTTATTTCCAGGTCGTTCACTCCCTTGTCCTTCAGTCAGACTGAATATTATAGAAACTCTCACTTAAATTTTACCTCATTGATTTCATGCAGTTTTATTTTACAGATCCATGATCTCCCAAGAATTTTCCTGGAAAGCATTATGTAATTTGGTACCAATTATGTGTAAAATAATAAAGTGTTTAAATGGTTATACTTACTATTAATTAATTTCAGTTAATTGGCACTTTAACATGGAGAGTTTCTTGGTCAGTACACAGCAGGTCAGAGGGTGGATAAAGTTTGTACCAATTAATTAATAATAAATAGGCTTAAATGGAGTTGTTATTCTTTGGTAAACTAACATGTATTCATAAACTGGGCACAGTTTAATTATGACTGTCACAACCATCTCTTCCCCTACAATTAGAATCAAATTACTTCTTTAGGAATAAAGAAGGAAAAATTTGACAAGTAGGGAGCTGTGAAACAAAATCTAAATTGTTTTGCACTAAAAGCCCAAGAAGGGTGCATTAAATATATTGTACATGTAGTTGCTGCTGCAGCCCACTGGTTTTTTGTTTCCTTGTTATGGCGTCCTTCATGCTGTCTATTTATCTATAAACACAGGAAGAAATCTGTACCATATGCCCTGTATTTAAAGCACAGCTGGCAAGTTTACAGCCTGCAGTTTTGCAGCAAAGTGACAGTTCTTTTCAAACAATATACAGCGAAGCTAAAAATGTTTTTGTCTGTCAAGTCTGTCTAGTTTCTGGGTAGAGTCTTTGGGGATTTATCTTTGAAATATCATGTCTCTGATCTTTACATACTGTACTACACCCTCAAACCCTGGCATGGGTTTGTGGTTTTAGCCTCACATTACCACAGTTCACTGTACTTTTATCTGGCATTAGCGGCTAAGCCTGCCTAAGAGATGCCCACCCGCCTACTTAAAGCCTATCACACTGTACACCTTTCTTCTGTCATCATCTACCTGCCCACCCAACCCACAAGCATCCCAACACATTCTCAGTCACTCAGTGAAAAGCTACACACACACACACATGCACACACACACACACACACACAGGCTTTATGTACACAAAGTCTAATACACAGACAAGCCTGCACACTCACTTCACTCAACAACTACATTCCAGGTGGGTTACCTAATTTAATTTACTGCATCTAGTAGCCTGGGTCTCCTTTGTCCTTGACCCTGCTGCTTCTGGTCGCCACCCCCCTGCCAGGGGGCCTGCCTGCTTGGCATATTTATAACTGTGCTAGAGAGGGACAGCAACACTCAGACCAAGTGCTAAAAAAACACAGACCCCAAATCTGGGCATCTGCCAGTCATTGTTCATTTCAATAATTACTGCAGATCAACACAAACATGCAAAAATAGCCACTATATTGACAGACTAATGAAGGAGAAATGCTGCTGGTTGAACAGAGTAAAATGTGGCTCCAGCTGAAAAAGAGACATGCTTTTATGTTTGACACATCCAAACATATCAGCTCTTCACATGAGTCATGTCCTTACAAGTGTCCCCACACAAAGCCCCCTCATACACAGCAAATGCATTTTTAAATAATATATGGTAAACACAACACAACCTGACTATGTGTACTTCAAATCAGGTCAGTCCAGGTTGTTCAGGTTTGGTTGCTCTTGTTGATGTGATCATATTACATCGACACTGTGAAACACCAACATGACTAATCCTCCTACACCTAACCCAAACTTTAGTATCTGACCATAAGGTTACAGTCATGACAGGTACTGAAGTGCATGGTGTTAGCTCACACAGTGTATGCAAAATCCCTGTCATATCTGCTGCCCACACACCAAGCTGGGCCTACTGCACCTGTCAGATAACATCTGCTCGTCTGTCCTCTGTCTTTCTGTGCTCTCTCCTCTTTTTCTGTTGCTGTTTCTGTCTTTTAAATATATATGGATTTCATTTTCATCTCTCAAACTTAAATAAAAGTCTAGAACTTTTATTTACCATCATACAAAATGGGATCCAGGCTATTATAGTGTTTGTGATACACATCTTGTTTGCTTTTCCTTGTATACAAGCAACTCTACATGAGCATGGTTCTCACTAAACTAAATAATGCAGTGTGATGTGATATGATAATTGCTCTGTTTCAACAACCTGCGTGGTAGCTTGCAAGAGCGTCCAGACGTAAAATGCTGATAATTAAATCCTCGCAACAGTACGACAGGACTCCATGAAAACAAGTTGCTTTACGAGTTTTTGCTGAAATTGCTCCCTTTTGTTGTGTCATGCAGCGTACAGAGCAATCTAATGGCTGCTCTAAAGGACCATTTTAGAAATACTTAAAGACATTTAACTATGCAAAGTCCTGGTGGCACAAGAAGGATGTTAATGCCTTGCCTTGCCTTTGGTTTCATCAGCCCTACCTTCCCTAGTAAAGAGAAGAGATTTTAAGCTCTTTGTGAGAAAGGGGCAGCAATGCATTTAAATGAAAAAAATATTGCACCATGCATGGTCATGTGTGCTTGATCTATCTTGCACAACACTGAAACAGCAGGGCTGGATAAAACACACCCAGCATTCAGTCATGGAAATAAAATGTACTTTTGTACCTTTTATACTTTTATAAGATTTCACAGTTTGATTCATACAGACAAATACTGTGCTTCATTTTCTTCACCATGCTGAATGATTACGAGCTCCTAAAGTATTTGTTCTGGTGAAACATCACAAATAAGTACTACTTATTTGTATGTGTTTGTGTTTATGTTTGTTTTTTCATCTTAGCCAAAACCTTTTTTAGGAAGTGTGTGTATCTTAACCTAACTGTTCTTAATAGGGTCTCACAGCTCCTCATTTCTGTTCACCTCAAGGGATATAGTCGTGCTAATCAATTTAGTATCCTGTCTGGCATTGTTGGAAAATGTGGGCAGCTTTAGCACATTGCATGCGCAGCCCTATGAGGCTCTCAGGCTGAACCTGGTCTTGTTAAAACCATCCTGATCTTGTGAGCTCAACATTTCTGTCTAACGCATGTGTGAGTCTGGACTTTAAGCTGCTGAAAATGATTACAGTGGACAGGAGCTGGGCGGGAGAACTCACCTTGAGTGACTGCAGAAAACCAGGCAGCAGCATCCTTGTTGTACATCTTAAGCGTTGTGAACATCGATCTGCATAGCTGTGATCCCCGGTTTGGAAGCCTGTTGTATCTGATCCCCCAGTAGTGCAACAAGTGGTGAAACAACTATAAAGATTGGACTTGTGCCAGGGTTCATCTTCTTCATCACCAGTGGAGTTGATAAATCAAGCTTTGCCACATCCAGTCAGAAGAATGGTAAAAATGTCTTTTCCTGTGAAAAATTCTGTAAGTACATACTCTTGTTTTTGTTAAATTGTTGTTATCGAGTCTCTTTCAACTGCATGTATTGTTGTGTTCACTCTTTTAAGGTTAATTTTAGCACTCAGTGCTTTGAGAGCTGCTGTGATTGTTTAGCAAGTGGGGCAGTCCATGATTGGCTAGTTATGTTGTCACCTCTGCAGCGCTGTCCCTGGTTGGCTGTACATATTTTGATTTTTTTTAAATTGTTTTCAGCAGCTAGAAATCAAGACTGATACATAGAGCAGACAGAAATGTTGAGCTCATGTGATCTGGATGGTTTTGACCAGGCTATGCTAAACCTGCGACTGTGCTAAAAGGCTGAAGGCAGTGATTTATGATTCCACCCACAATAATCAAAGACTGGTCAATTCACTTGTCTCTTTCTAAACAAACACACGAGGTTGTGCCCTTCTGCCTGGCTTTGGCTCAGTAGGTAGAGCAGGTCATCTACCAGTCAGGTAGGTACTCCTCTGGTCTACATTGTCGAAGCGTCCTTGGCAAGATACTGAACCCCAAATTGCTCCCGATGGCTGCGCCACGTGAATGTGTGTGTACGAGTTCCTGATGAGCAGGACGGCTCTTTGTAGAGAAGCCACCTGCCCTTAGTGTGTGAATGTGGGTGTGAATGGGTGAATGCAGACTTGTGTTGTAAAAGCGCTTTGAGTAGTTGAAAGACTAGAAAAGTACAGTACAGTATATAAATACAGTCCATTTACAATTTACCATTTGAAGTCCGAACCAATAAGTGAGGGAGCTCTAACCTTTTCTCTGCCTAGAGACAATAAAAAAGTCTGGTTAGACAACTATGTACTTATGATTTCAGGACTGTAACCTTTCCATTTCTAAAGCAAATTTTATAGAAAACAGGGATAAAATTAGAAATGGGAAGAAAATAAAAATTATGTCTAAATTTAGAATGAAATTGAATTACATACACCAGTTAAAATGCAGTAATGTTTGACTTTTCCTAGGGTTCCTGTCTAGTGTGTTTCTATCTTTCTCTGGCCTGTTTCTTTATGCCCAAAGCATGATGACATAGATAGCACATCAGTTGGAGCTGCTCAAGTTCTCTGGCAGTTAATGTACAGGCAGGCATTGACAACCATGTTTGAATGTTGACCTTGTGACCTCTGACATTTAGGATTGACCCTTGGGAGTAGCACAGGAGCCCTTAGCAACCAGACTTAAAGTCAGTGGTTAGCAAAAGCACCAGTCATGTAAGGATGTGACTCCAGTGAAAACTTGTACATGTCTGTGCCTACTAAGCTGAATAAGACAGTTTAATATGTTTGTTTGTCTTTATTATGACTCAAAGAATACAACTGATGGGGTGAACTATCATTTCAACCAATGCGTTTTGTTAGATTTCATGTCGATGTTTCATCTGAACTTGACCAAGTTCAGCTGTAGCCTGTGATAAAATAGTATTAAATAAAAATGAGAGGCCAGAATGAGAGAATTTATGACAAAAAAAATCCCATTTCTGTGTTTGTATGTGTGTGCAAAAGAGAGTATGCACATGCTCGTGGGTGAAAAAGGGGGGCGAGAGGACAGCAGGGAGGAACAGGGAGAGGCGGAAGTGAGATGGGTCATTTGCATGATCTCTAGAAATATTGCCATAGCCGCGGGCTTTTACTAAGAAGACTTAGCTTAGAGAAAACTGAGTTATTTCCCATATTGCCAACCCTCTACCAGTCGGAGATAAATAATGCACTTCCATGGTGCATTAAAACAACCATAGAAGACAGAACTTCCACAATTAACTTTGGCTTTCCCTTAATTAATGTTATTCAGTAGCACGTTGGAATAATGACATTTAATAAGATCCACTAGTGAAGAAGCTGATTCCTAATGCATAAATTGGTCATTATTGGCATAACAGATTCATTAAAAATTTTATTATAGACCTCTTTACCCTTCTTTGGAGACTTATCTAATTGTCATTTTTACAAATGAAGTTTGAGAAGATTATGTAAAAAGTAACATTAAATTGAAATATCTACATGTGTGCTGCATTGCTGTAATGGAATGTAGCATAAATTATTTGTTAGTTCATTTGTTCATTTGTTAAATATATAGAACCGTTTAATCGGTCTTAACAGACCCGCATAAGTTCATCCATTCATTAATTTTAATGACTAATCTTCTAGCTAATAACTTATTTAGAAGCATCTTCTGTAAGATTTTCATCAGCCAACAATCTTGTCCTCAGGTCAACAGATACAGGGAGGGGTGAAATTGTCCTTTTTGCTTTTGTCAGTTTGCTTGTTTGTCCATGTAAGCCACAGTAAAGTTCATTTCCTGCACAAAGAGCATATCAACTGGTGTTATCACGTCTGTAAAATGGGATTTGGACTCATTAGGTTGGTTGGATGAATGTTATTTCTACTGAATACAACAACACAGTCCTTTTAACTCCTGTCCACATCCATTAATTTTGCCCAACATAGCTGTAGCAAGACAGTGTGCCAAGTGTGCAAAAGAACAGGGGCCTTGGACCTGACTTACAATCCTGCAGATTTAAAATGAACAATAGCATATAATAATAACATATTATTTTAATTATTAAAAGATATATTTTTAATAATAATAATAATATATACATAAAATATCTGACCACTAGTTTTTCTGTTTAATGTTCCATTGCAAGACAGCAGAAAGTCACAGCTGAGACTGTGCGCATGATGAAGCTGTGTTTCTAAAAATGTGTAGCACCAAGATTACGTGTGTAGAAGAAATAGAATACTTGTGTGCATGTCAGTGAAAAAATAGAAAAATAAATGAGCAGGGCGTTGCAACCTCTTTGCAACGGAGCTGGTGCCCAACAAATTGAAATATTTACTAGCTTTAGTCTAATGGTGCAACTTGTGTTATATTTGAAATACTTTTCGAAGTTTGTGATTCATATGTTAAGTTCAGGATGATGAATGAGATGCCCGGACAGAATTTATATTAAAGCAAAGAAATTTGCGCAGACAACAGCAAAACTGGAAATATTTAAATCATTTTGTCCATTCACCAAGAGTCCAGACAGCACAACCAGATCAAGATCAATCTGTGAAATACTAAACTGTGAATATGTATTATTTTAATCTATTACCAATTATTCAACCTTGTATAAAATAAAGGAGTTTATAGGCTTAATTCTAACATGTTTGGGGGCTAACAACTTTAAAATTACAGAAGAATAAGTTTCTATATTTCTGTGTAATAAAATAGTGAGACATTACTCAAGCTGTGGATTAAAAAAAGCTGTCAATTACAATGTTGGGGGTTTTTTGTTTTGTGTTTTTTTTTTTGTTATCTTGTTATCTTGCTACAGACTGAACATGTATTTATACATGGATTATTGAAAAGCTGGAACACTAAATCGAAGTTTCTGCAGATCTGGTCTCAGACTCACATCCTGATTTGAAATACAATATGATGCTGTTGAGAACAGCCGTGATAATCCACCTGAAGACACATTTGCAGAGGTGGCAGCTTCAAAGACATTGTGAAACAACAAAGTGAAATATTGTCTGAGGAGGGAAGTCTAGAATTAAGAATCAGATTAAATTATGGCGAGATTCATGAATAATGCAGCCAGTGTTTATTTCCCAGGAAGTCAACTGTAAAACATGATCCCCTCGCCAAGTCTCCCCACTCTCACTTCTCTCTACTTTTCATCCACACAAGTAATGACGGATGGCATTTTAAAGTAAACTAATTAAGCCCCGAAAAAGAAATGAATTGTGACAATATTTCATCCCATCAACATCATAATAGCAAAAATGTCAGATGATTTCTTGCCATCAAAAAATTAAAAGCATAAATCAAACATTACGGTGGCAAAAATAAGATTGGGTTTGAAAGTTATTGTTTTATCAGGATGGCGAAATCATTAGAATTAAATTTATGACCCCCGGGGCAAAGACTTTTCTGTCATCTAGTGTTGGCATGTCAGTGTAATATCCCTGTCATCGCGTTTGCCTCATTCATTCATGGGCACTGGCAGGAAATTCTCTCATTTCATGGCACACTTACTCTGAGTGGAACGAGCCGCTCAAGAGATGACCAAGAACATCTCTTCCCTCTGGCAAAGCGGGTAAATTGGTGTGCTCAAATTCAGCAACAGCACCTCTTAAATATAACTCCAACCACTCTGTGAGGGAGGACGCAGACAGACATGCAGGATAAAATTCTGATTCTGATTCCCAAAGGGAGAAAAAGTCAGTCTATTTTCTACTTTTCACCATTAGCAGAGATTGCCTCTATCTCCTACTAAGATTGTTGTTAAAATTCAACCATGTGTATGTATCAACAGCTCTCAGACTACATTTTTAAACCCCATTCACTGCTGTTCATGTTGAAACAAGGTGACACTGCAGGACACAAAGTTGCTAGGTTTGGTAAATCACCTTCTAAAGAGAACATCTGCATTTATTTTGTCAAAAATCGCTGGGGGGGCATAAATACGAAAGTAATTACGCCTGGAAAAATAGTTCCTTATCAGTGTCGCCTTTGAGGTTGAATATTAGGGTTAAGATGGATTTTGACACGGACGTTCTTTTAAACGCCATCACACATTTTCAGATACTTTCTGTAACATTTATTGAATATGGACAATATGTGAACAAACATGTGATCTTATAGATAAAGCTTTTTGGGGGAAAATGGGTGGAGTTTATGTAACCTATGTGGCTGGTGTTGGCAAAGGACAGTGACATGTAGGAACACTAGTATAGTTCTTTAAATTTTACTACTCTAAAAAAGAGAAAACTCCTCTCTGTTGCCGTTTTTGTCGGTCCACACCTAATTAAGCGATATCAGCTTCATCAGTGGAAAAACGACCCTCTGATTGACACTTAAAATAGCAAAATCACCACTTGCTGACAGCGGAAAATATACTTTGTAAATTTTATTGCAACATTTTGACATGGGCTAATTTGTTTTATTACCAGTTGTGTGTATTGGGTCGTAGCAAACAAGCCAAACACTTATCATGCTCTTGCCAGTGGTGTGTTGTTGTCATACTAAAACTTTTGGGTCCCACTAATTTTGTCCAATCTCTCTGCAAAATTATCAGAAGAGGAAAATATTCATTTCTGCATGTGTGAATACTTAATATGACACATCAGACATGGCGTGAAACACTGTGTGAAAACCTGCTGTTTTCGTAGCTCATCATAGCATCCGGCTGCCTGCACCTACTTCTCCCCACTTTAGTTCACATTTCAGAGGAACATTAAGAGATTTTTCCCATTTTAGTTCAGATTAGAAAATATAAGGTGAACAGATGCACAAGCTGGATCCATCAAACACGTGATGCTCAGCGTCAAGTCCTCGCCTTCCTCCACCAACACATCTTTCAATCTCTGTCTCATTTTCCCTGAAGTTGATATTTTGCAGTGGCGTCACATCTTCCCATTATCCTCTTCTGGATTGGTTGCGGACCCTCATCTCTCAGCCCTGAAGGTCAGCATGTGAGAGGCATCAGTAAAAGAAAATGACCTGCGTGAAACATATTGCATTAACCTCCACCCAGGCTCGGGTGTAGCCTACCTTTGATTAATACAAGGATGGGCAGAGAGAGGAGCCTTGGTCATCTGAGGCTGATAATCGATTAAAATCACTCAAATAAAACATCCTTTCTACCTCCTATGGACCTTTTTTCCTTAAGATCTTTGCAACAAAAGCATTTCACCTCATTATTTAAAGGATGTTGCTCTCTGGCAGTTTATTTGCGTGCTTCTTTAGTAGAAACTACATTTTTGCACCTTCCCATCACTCAAGGTTCATTTTTCTCTGCTGCTCCAACTCTGCAAGTACAATAAAAGTAACCAAGACATTTTATTTTGATGGGTATTGATCAAACAGCTGAGTGGAAAGATGAGTTGCACATGCTTTGACACAAACATGGTGATGCAAATAAATCTTTTGTGCTTTCCTAATAAGTCTGCTGTGAAACAATGTGATGATGGCTTTGTTCAGACATCTTTTTTATCTACATAGAATTTTTCCATTCTTTTTCATTTTTCACTCTCTATAATTATTTCTATTCTTCTCTCTGAACTTGGTCTTCAAACATGTCAAAGCTGTCATAAATCATAAATCCTAACCTTCAATTCAATTCCAACTTTCTAACCCATGAACAGTGTGACATTCAACAGTGTGACTGGGACACTGAAATGTATTCAGCTTATCAGTTATTTCTGGCACAAGCAGCCACCCCCAAACTCCCTCTCAATAAATTAGGGGTTGACTAAGTTGATATGCCTTGGAGGCGTTTTAAATATTCCCCCCTAAAAAAAAAAAATCTATTCATAAAGCGGGGCAACGTAATTGGCTGATTTATGACCTTTTCAAACCACTGGAGCGATTAACTGAAGACATCATTCAGAGCTGTCAATCAAACTGATTGTTCACATGGAAACCAAACAGCATGCAGCTAGTAAGGGAGTAAGCTGACTTGAGAATAATGCCTTCAAGAGCCTTTCACTAAAGCAGCCTCCTCAGTTGTCATCATATTAATATCAACTTCTAACAGAAAGCGACACCGGCACTGAGCGAAATGGCATCAAAGGCGCAGGTGAGTTTGTGCACATTCGTGTTGCCATCTCAACGGCGACATGGTTTCAGTTGAACGCCCTCCCCTCCCTCACTGCTGGTTGCAAACCTTGACTGTGTTCATAGTGTAATAGCACATCTGGGACGCATCTTCACATAAAGCTATCATTACCTCAGATTTAATGATCAGGAGCAGCGATTTGTCTTTATCGGCCTTCATAGAGACACACACCTGCATCTCCTGAGCCTTCCCTCAGTAATAACACCAGGAAGAACAACTTGACACTAATTGGCTCATCATGTCAAGCGTGTTCATGCATAGAGCATCTCATCTACTGATGCTTTAAAAAAAGGACAAGCTTTGGAAAGGATGAGACTGGAGAGGATCACATCCAGGATGAGATTTCGTGTCTTTGGCATCAATGTGTTTTATTCCAGCTTACAAAGCGATGTCTACTTAATCTTTACTGTAACCCACCGCGGTGCCGAAAAAGCCTTTAATACCAAAGACATACTGGCAGCACAGCGATCCTCCAAGAATCCTTAATATATTTGTCAAATTCTCTCTCCTCTTCTCTCTTCTCACTGTTTACGTGTGTCTCCCATGTAAAGAGAAATGCTTTCATTGTCATTTTATTTTTGTTCTCTGAAGTCAAATTTTTGTGATTTTCATTTCATAACATCCCTCCAACTGGCTTATCAGGAGGCCTTTTCCCCTCCTTTGGTCCTCGGGGCTTACTTGGCTCTCAGTCTAATTACCAGAGATAATGGAGGGTGAAGCTAAATGGCGCTGATGGGGTCCAGCAGAAGGTTATTAGGTGTCCTCATTAGTGCCCGACTGAAGTGAAGGGAGGTTTAAGGTCTTATTCTGATCCTGATGGATGGTGTTCCGCTCAGGCTGTGTTTAGAGGGTGTTGTTGCACGCCGCAGACTACCAGGCAGAGGCACAGACAGACAGATACAAAAAAAGAGAGTGAGAGAGAAAGAGAGAGAGTGTGCTGTAAGAGCATTCAATTCGTCACACGATGAGACATGATTGTACTTGAGTGAGAGGTGTATGCTCATTTGCTGCATTAGTAACAGTCGGAGTGTTTAATGCAGCACACATTCCTAATGCATTGACAAATATGACAGTGCTTCTGATTAGATGGCTGTGCATCCCACTTGTACTTTCACCCCTCTGTAATTGGGTCAAAGAAGAGAAAACAAGCAGCACAAATGATCAAAGCAATGTATTTCCATTTTATTGTATTACTCATAGTTGCTCAGACACGTGTATATACAAATACAGATAAATTTTTTGTCAGATTTTTTTGTCATTTATATACTGTAAAAGAGCAAGTTGGAAAGATTCCCCACTGATGGAAAAGTGGGGGCGGGGTTCAAAGGTGAGGGGAAGAAGGACAGCAGGTGGTGCGGAGGAGGTTACACAAGCACAAGGAGAATGGGACAGGACAGGTGCACAAAATGAACAACTGGCTCATCAGCCGGGGGGGTGGGGGGTGGGCGAGCTGACGAAGAGAGGCTTTGGCCCTGCATGCACAGAACCTGGATCAATGATAGGCTTTACCCTGCTAACAATCCAGTTAGGATTTGGTGGAAGGGGTGCACTAATCCTTGAACTGTGCACAGGACCAACATCTACCGTAGGGACGAGTGATTCAGGGTTGTTTAGAAGGGAGAGAAAGTGAAGGGCCCCTGTTGTAGTCTCTTCGACGCCAGCAGCCGTTCCGTGTAAAAGCACAATGGCAGAAAGCGTCTTGCACACAGACAGGGCTGCCGGGGCAGAGGCTGAGGGGCTAAGGCATGGGAAACACTCTTCGTTGCCAAAGAGGGTTGCCGCTTCCCATTCACTGCGGCTACAGCAAATGAGACACGCACACACACAAACTCAAAGGTCTCAAACATTTTTCCACACTCTGTTGTATACACTCCCAAACGCCTCCTCTTAGGGAGAGCAGAAAGACGATGAGCAGTGAGAGAAGACGGACTGCAACTACATGGGATGAATTCAGTAAATGGGTACAGAGTCGAACAAAAAAAGTTGCTTTTGAACTACAAAATGACCGTTCCCCTCCCTCCCTCACTGTAACTTCACAACAATATTTTGTGTTATGTACATTTGTCATCTGTCACTACACAGCTTAATGACATCACTTGTATGGGGATGCAAAAACACACAACATGAAAGTGATCTGAAACGTCAACACGTCTTAAAGGAAAAAGAAAAATAAGAGCAAAAGAAAAGCTATCTTTTTCAAACTTTTTGTTCCATTTTTTTTTTCTCTACATGTCATCAAGTTCATGCGCATGCCACATAATGAAACTGGCGAGATCCCATCCGTTAAAAAGCAAACAAGTCCACTCGTGGCAGATCTTGAAGCCCGACTAACATGCTTTCAAACACTGAAGGCAAAAAAGTACGAACACGTGAACCGCCCGTTTAAGTCCCAAGTGTTTCTTTCCAAGGCAAGATCCGTATGTGAAGAGATGGTGGAGGTTGGTGACTGGTTTAAAACATGTAACGGGTAAGCCACTCGTTTGGTTAACGTCCAGCCTTCTGTACAGGAGTGTACAGCTCTTACAGGTCACCCCTTCATATTAGCTCAGAGTTTCATTAGGCATTGAGGATCATAGCACACAATGCGTTGTTTGAGGACAGTACACACTCCGCAAAACCCAGAGATAATACCGTGTTCATTTTTTAGAAAAGACATAAGAACCAAATTAATACTTTAATATCAAACACTATTTACATCAAGAAGTTTTCCTAATAATAATAATCATAATCATCATCATCATCATCATAACAATAATAATAATTATACAGTTTTAACAATGATGTATCTCGTTTTTTTTCTTTTGTCCTCCAGAAAGGTACAAAACAGATACTAACCTAACACTACATGTTTTATGGTTGACTACCTCAGGATACACAGTATCCAGTTTATAAGTTGATCCTCATTTCCCAGGTTAAGGTGTGTACAGAATAAACCATGGTAATAATAGCAATAATGACAAAGAGTAGTACTGGTAATAATAAGAGAGTACAACTGAAGCTGGTTTCTGGTAAAAGTCTAGTGTTAATCTGCTGACAGGCGTCCATTTTGAATCATAGGCGGTGCTCGCTCCCTGTGGTGTTCCCCTGAAAATTAGTACCTCATTAAATGGCCTCGTCTCCTATTAGCCCCCTTCGCTGAGCTGCTATTCTGCTGTAATAGCATTGTTACCGTAGCGCAAAAAACAAATGGCAAAAAGGTAAAGGCAGTCTTCATGGGGGAAAGAAAAACAGATATAAGGCAGCCATAAAAATAAAAACAGCAATAACAAAACAGTGCATGCCTTTTGATACAGTATGATTCTGAACAATAAGTTTGTTGATGAATCCGGTGGGGGTTTTTTCCAGCAGTGTTGCTTGGATTTTGTAGTAGTTTTGTCTTGTTTGTTTTGTTAGGCACTCAAGTCACATTACCTTCAGCTAACTCCCATGTCGTTCCTATCTGTTCCTGTGTGTGTGTCTCTTCCTTTAATTCCCCCCGTCTCCTTCACTCACCAATTCTCTCAAACTGCAAGGTCATTGGTGCTTTAAAACCCCCCACAGTGGAAATCTACACCCCCCTCCCGAGACCCCCCAAGCCTTCCACCATCTATTTTTAATACCAGAAATAACTCCCCTTGCCACAACATGGGGCCCACATGCCTGTCGTTTTGAACCTCATTAAAGAGTCACTTAAACCAGTAACACTAGGAGCTGTAGGTGGACATTCGAGGGCTCCTGTACTCCTTTTTCCTGCTCTATTTCTCTCTTTCTATCTGTCTTTCCAAACCAATTGGTGGCCCTGTATAGCAAACCCAGCTCTGACAGGAAGTCAGCCTCGACAGAGTTCATTTCTCTATCTGTCCATACTTCTTTGAAAGCGAAGAAACAAGTCCCTTCCGCTTGAAAAAAAAACATAATGGTGTTCATTATGCTAACTCACCATGTGCATCTGCGGGAGCTGAAGGAAGCTGAATATCATTATAACACAGTGAATTCATTTTAATGTAAGTGCTAAAGCAAACCTGGCTAGACTTAATAGAGCTGTGCAATGCCTTGAACTAAATAGGATGGGATAGTTCTTCTCTTTATCTAATTGGAGCCATGCATCAGTCCAGTAAATGCTGCACTAACTGCAGCAATGAACTGAATGTGAGAACCCGCTTGCTAATATTTGAGGAGCATGAGTCAAAGCTGTGGTTACATTTAAGTGACAAAGACATGAGGAAGAAGTATGGCACTGCGAATAGGAGTTTTTCTCATGATCTCATGTCTCATCCCATCTTGTTCTTGTTTAAGTGGATTTTAGACAACACAAAAAAACAAAGTTTACAGTGTCTGCAACGTAATTGGCAAAGCAAAATAACTTAATGGTTAAGAAAAAAAATAAAGTGTCCAATTCAGCTGTGAGTCATTTTTTAAACAATCAGAATCAAAGCAAATAAAAAAAGCTGTGGATGCAAATGTTCATAGGAGTGTTAATATTGACTAATACTCAAATGGAACTGAGAGAACAATTGCTGCCCAGCTCAGTAAACATTGCATAAAATAACTGTGACTGTTGCCGTGAAATTGTGTGATCAACTTTCAAAAGATATCGACCCTCGATCTTAATAGCGGTCTGCAAAGTGTCTAGAGAGAAAGTTTCAATTTAGCTGTTCTGTGAGTCAGAGTGAACCGTACGCTTTGAGAGGTGTTTTATTGAGCCGGCTGGCGTGCTCGACACAAAGGAGGACAAGAAAAAGTTGCCTCATGCTTCCATGGGCTTTACACTTACTCACTCAAGCTCTAAGTAGCTTATCCACCTTTAAACACACTTTGTATTCAGGAGAGAATGGGACACTATCTTTAAACCAGGAGAGTCTGGAGACGAGCGGGCTAAGGTGCATGCCGTGTACGTATTTTCAGTGCTGCCGTTCCTAGTCTGACCTCTGCTTAAAAGCATTACCCTTCTTTTCCTACTTCTTCCTCTTTCCGCTTTGTTCTGCACTCCCCAGTAAAATGGAGGCGCTAAAATCAGCATCTTCCCATCAGAACCAGATCTAAATATTTTCTGAAAGGCTCCTTGAGAGGTCTCGGGACAACTGTTTACTCGTGTATGTACATTCCTTTCTAAGTCCTAGAATCATCACTTTCCTACTGAGCAACACTGCTACTGTATACAACTAAAACCCTAGTGCTATTGACTGTTAGTGTAGAGGCATTTTTGTATTTGACTCTCTAAGCATGTGTACGTGTGTGTGAGGGTAAACATCAGTGCTGCAATGACATAAACATGATGTAAAGGGATGTCACAAAAAAGTCACGGGAAAATAAGAATCACTAAGTGTCAAAAAACGGGATTTGGCATCTTAGTTGAAGGTTTAAGAGGGGGAACTGTCTCTCCCACTTCCAACATCAACTTTTTCACTCACAGACGGAGAAAGACCACTTAAATAGATTTCTGAAAAAAATAGAGGGTTCCTTGAGAAGCCTGCTCTGATGCCCAATCAAGCAAACACGCTCCACCCAAATCCCGCCCCTTTCCCTGCAGCCTCGGGCAGATTCAGGCCACGCTAGGTGTAAGTGCCCTCTGGGACAGAGGGAGGCGCTATAAAGTGAAGAGAGCTGGTAGGCAGACCAGCAACAAAGCCAGGAGTGGACTTGTTTTCTGCAGATGTGGCGCAGCATTCGTTTCGTCACTTCGGGAAGGCTCAGCCGGTTCGTGGCTGGTATCATCTGAAGGACAGAGAAAATAAAATAAAATGAATGGCTGTTTATGGTACAAATTGATCTTTTGCGACCTCTTTTTGTATCCTCATATGTTGCTTGTGTGATGTACAAAGCTTTTATTGAGTGTATTTGAAAATCAGTGACAGTCGTGGAGATCACTGAGATGTTTGGGCTCATGTTGAAGTTGTAACATAAAGTCAGAGTTGCCATAAAAGCTGAGTTGTGTTATCATGCTTTGAATATCATCAGCAACACTTTTAATTCATCTCCCAGGTGAAATGACTCTTTGACCATTTGGCTGTGGCAACAATGTGTGTGAGCAGCCGTGTGCCCACTGCACCATGGGAGAGTAGATGAACCATGCACAGCAAAAGGACAGATAGAACAAGGGGCCAAACAGTTACATAACGATACATATGTGTTTGTGCATGTGTATGTTCTAAGGATATTATTCTGCTTTCATAGTCACATTTGGGGACTTGCATTCCTTTTAGGACATAACACACGAGACTCCATAATGTTAATCATGTAGTTTTGGGGTGAACACTTGGTTTACAGCTGTGGTTCTCAAACTCTTTCTGCCATGCCCCACTACAGAAAACACCCCAACCCAACATATTTCATTAGTCTTTAACAATGATTTGGAGGAAACCAATAAAGAAGGATGAATTTTCAAGTTAAATAAGTAAAATGACAACCAGCGTGAGAATATGGCTTCACTCCATATTTTTACCCTGGTCATCCACACCCCACCTGCAGTGGCTCTATGCCCCACCGTGGTGCCTGCCCCAAAGTTTGAGAACCACTTGTATAAGGTTCGGATTAATGTTAGCGATACGTGAGTACTGGTTAGAGTGAGGGTAAGTCTCCAGGAAATTGATGTAAGTCAACTCGACATCCTCTGAAATAAAGGAAACACGTCTGTTTGAGTGTGTTAGGGGTGGAGGGATGTGGCAACATTAGACAATGGATGAATCTTTTAATTTCTCTCCTTTGGAGAGCTAACGAAGTGTCGAGCCAAAGGAAGCATGCAAGGTGAGAGGCAGCCAATCAACATGCAGGCAGGAGAGCAAGGAAGGAAAACAGCAGACAAAAATAAAGCAGGAGGAGAGGCAGGAGGGTCTTACAAATGTCCAAAGATCTGGCCTAGATATTATGGGCCTTCTGTATGTGTGTGTGGGGGAGTGTGTGTGTTTGTGGGTTCTATTTAGATGGCCGTTTATGACTTTTTAAAAACTTTTCTTGAGAAATAATAGGTCTTATGTTTAGATTAATAATATTGATTCAAATCTTTTAAAAATAATTCATGTTCTATATCTGACAGTTAGTCATATATATTCCCTGCTGGGAATGCTGCAGTTCAGTGACTGGGTTAAACTCATGTATGAAGATATAATTCTAAGCACACAAAAAAATAATCATTGCTGTGTTTCAAAGCCAAACAGCAGCTAAGTGAGGAGGAAACAGAAAATTCAAATTTACCAAATCCGTTGTTGATGTTTTAATGTATGTGTATTTGTATACATATCATTTTTTTCTAATCCTGATTTACTGATTTTGTAGAAGGGCTGAATGATTTTAGTAAAACTCTAAGAAAGTAGTAATGATGGAGCAAAACATGCAATTTATTGGAACATTCTTTTGAATTAGTGAAAAGGTTTGTGTGAGAAACATGCTATCTATGAATGTCACATGCACAGCATACAGAGAGTTTATATATACTACATAGGTTATTAAATATATACATTATGCAAAATGCAGTATAGTCCATCAATAAACTATGCATGCATCAGTAACACGACACAGCTTTAGTACTCCGGGAAAGAATCAGGTGAAGCGGGCAGGGATGTGGGGGACAAATCAGCCTCTAGACAAACAACAACAGACACATGAACAGATGTATGGAGGTCATAAAGAGGACAATCAAAATAAGCAGGAAGCCATACTAACCTCGTGGTTCTAACGTATTGTCTACTTTGTCGTTTACATCAAAAACGCGGTCATGTACGCCTATAGTTTTCACACAGCTGTCTATAAAGGAAAATAGAGAGAATGAGAGATCATTAGAGGTATATGCCAAATAGGTTAGTGCCATTTGAAGCCCCCCTCTCAGCCCTGAAATGAAACATCCCAAGCAACAAAGCACATAGCAACATTCAGATGAGGTTTGAAGTGACCTGGATTTCATTTTAATGTGAACATCGTTCATCCTTTTTAATGTTTTCACAAAAAAGAAGTATTTCCTAAGCAAGTAAAGCAGTTTTGTGATTAATGAAAGGGGTATGTTGGACAGTGAGCAAAAGGCCATTGAGGAGGAAGTGAGGTAACCAAAGACATAGACATAAACTGTTTTGTTTTTTATAATCCAAATGACTACTTCAACAAGCTCCATTAGAAAGCCTAATATTGCATGCAAACACTTACTTGATGGTCGGACAAAAACTTTGAGCTTGAGGCATGTTTTCCGCCCATTCTCCGCAATGGTGGACGCTGAAAGAATAGACAAGGTAAATAGGGTGTTAATACAAGTCTACATGTAGCTTTAAAAGTACATGTAATCAAAAAGACTGTATTTTCCTTCATATAAAGGTCTGCATGAATAAATTTTCATTAATCTCTTAAGATGACACTTAAAACTGAGAAAGTTAAAGGAAATAAACTTTCAGATAGTTAATGTTGACCCTTAAGTGGATTTTGTAGGTTTAGTCATGGTTCTTGTGAAATTACAGCCACAAAGTATTTACAGATGTGCAAGGGAAAGTTGATGGCTTTGCTCACGGTTTAATAGCATTTTAGTTTTTACAACCTGAAGCAGCTCACAGAGGATTGAGGAATTTGTATCATTATGGCTCTTTGAAAAACACTCAAAACTGGAAGAAATCATGTCAGACTAATACTTTATATGCAGAAATGAACATATTTTCCTGTGTAAAGGCCTCAATGCTCTTCAAGGGATACAAAGTTCACACATGAGGGATGTGTTCGCTGCATGTGTGGTGTTTGCGGTTGCTGTCAGGAAATGGATCCCTTCCTGTCAGGTCCATGGGGTGTGAATCTCTGAGAGTTAGCTACCATATTGGTTGTATCACATACCCTAAAAATATCTCATGTGGGAAGCGTACACATGTGTGTGTGCGTGTGTGTGTGCGGTTGACCACTAATGGCGTTGTGGTGAGGTACCAGGTGCTGTATCCTGAATAGGGGTCAAACACATGTCAGCTGGAGCACGGTGGGTGCTTCCATCATGGCAGCAAATCATACAGTACTTTAAAAATATATATGCTGTTGTTTTGTGTCGGGACCTCATATTTAATAGCGAATGTTGCAGGCTTTTTCCCACTATTATGATTTATTTATGCTCTTTACTTTAAACTAGTTTTCATGTCTAGTACCCTCCTCAGCTCCAGCAAGACTGCACTGACTGCTGAGATTGCCTTTCGGGCATCATTTTCTCTTGTCTTCTGTGGATCATTCCACAGCTGATGCAATGAAGCCAAGCATTTCCAAAGGCTACCATTTGGGATCTGTCAACTCCTCTCTAGTGAACCCTTACCTAACCCCTCCCTTACCTCTCTCCCAGCTGTGTCACCCTCTCTGCTCGTCTGTCAGCATGGCCGTATACATTCATCAAGGCTCTGCCATCGAGCCTTCAACGCATTTGAGCCCATGCACAAACGAAAGTGTGCACAAGGACATAGGGTATAGATTTAATATATGATTGAAAGCTTTCTTCTGTCTCTTTAAAAACACTCTTTTTTTTTTTTTACCTATTCCTGATCTACAGAATGTTTACATTTAATAATGACTATAGGCACATCACTGCAATTGGTGTACAAGCATCTACTTCATTTTAAAGCTGTGGGAAAACCAGTGAGCTGCCTCTGCAGCAAAGGATGTGTTCATTAAGAGAATTATTGACTAATAACTATGGAAGAGGGTCAGAGATGGAAATCTGTTCCTTTCTTGCATTTTGCACGCTCTCTACTTTTGATTTATTCAGAAATCCAGATGCCAGATTTTTATCAGATGCATACGGCACACTCTTTCAATCACTTTCTTTTCTCTGAGCCTTCTCTACAGCTCATCAAGCTCTCTCTCTGTGCCTCCCATCTCTTGACCTTGCTGTTACCGATTTGATGTTGTTGCTTCATCAGCTGTTATCTGTTTCTTAGTCATGTGTCAGTGTGGAATAAGATCAGATGCCCTTCTTTCACAGCTCGGTTCATTTTCAGCTGATACAGAAGGGAAAGAAAGTGGAAGGATGGGAGAGAAAGAGAGAGATCCTTATTTCGGTGTGGAGGCAGCTGATGACACTCTAATGAACTTTGACCAGCGATGCTAACTCAGTCATATGTGCACACCAGTGCCCACACAATTTATGCCACTCGTCTTACTGCTTTGCTTCTCCTTTCCAGCACTAATTTATGCTCCCATTTCCATGGCCAAGCACGCACGCACGTACGCGCACACACACACACACACACACACACACACACACACACACACACAGTCTACAGATGTCTTATCTACATCATTGTTGTGGGCCGCGCTGA
>JAQLOL010000022.1:492682-508207 GCA_029783665.1 Naso thynnoides | reverse complement strand
GATATAGAGAGAGAGAGAGAGAGAGAGAGAGAGAGAGAGAGAGAGAGAGAGAGAGAGAGCATGAATGTGTGTATTACAACAGGGAGAGCAAAAAAGAACACATAACTGAACAATAACCAATTGAACATAATGACATATGCCCTGGGTTGATCATGATTTTAATGTCCTTTGTGATACTGAGTCGAAATCAGCTACTGACAACGTTTTTCATATGCATGAATCATATTAAACTGGAACCTCGTGCCCTCTGAGTCACAGCCTTCTTCTGCCCTATTTTCCCTACAATCTCTTGGCTTTTCACAGCCTTTTGGGTTTTTGTTTTTTTTTTCAGTCAGACAAAGTGATGACTACTTTATTGCTGGTCAAACTCAAATAATTTGATTAGAGACTTTTCTTTCTTGCCTCGCCTTTTTGCGGGCTGTCAACAAGTGTGACATGACTCAGCTCATGGTTTATTATTAGTGGGCTCTGACCAATGAGCTGTCTCAGCGGTGGACTCTCTTCAGTTTGTATTTGAACGAGCACTCCTGAAACTCCAATGAGCTTGTCACGGTCAGACTTTTCACCCTTTATTCTTACAGTATGTTATTGGACCTTTATGAGAGCAAAGAGACAAGACCAACTGAGTTCTAACTGTTTTGTGATGTTTTTGATGTTCGTATTCTGATGGAATACAAGTTTTAAGAAGTTTCTTTGTAAAATGTAATGGCTTCAATGCAGCTTGGCTCGGATTCTACTAGTTTTGTAAGCTATGAACCATATTCACTTGTTTTGATGGTAGTTGTGAAGAGTGCTCTTAAACACACTGATCCAAGATTTCAACTCGGTTTAAATCCTTTGACCAATGAGGCCATTGCTTATGATTCACCATATTTCCATACTCAACTGGAGACCATGTTACAGTGGGACAAAAACAGAACCAATACTTGTGAATTTGTTAATGTTTCTTGGAGTGGACAGGGAACGACTCAAACACAGATTTGTAATCTGAGACTTACAAAAATGTAGGCTGTGGACATAAATTTAGGTGGCAAGGGCCTCTTACCTAACTACTATCCACCTGCTTCAGGCATCATGCTCAGACCACCCCCATATTCATAGTTGGCCTTCAGTTTGATCTCAATGACAAACCTGTTCAGGTTTCTTACACCATTTTGCACATTTGTGACTGTCACATTGACAAAATCTTTTCAAGGACAGACAGTATAAACACCTGAGTACTTTAAACTGCCTCTGTGGTAGTTCATGCTACGATAGATGTCTCCAGGACCACATTTTGCCATGATAACACACACACACACACACACACACACACACACACACACACACACACACACTCAGAGCCACCGATGTTGTGGCTGGTAATTTACCAGTCTCCCTAGTGATGTACATAAAACACATTTGTTTTGCTTTATTCATTGTTTTCCACAGCTGACAGGTATGTGATGCAAAGGAGACTCAGGGAGGGTTGGTTATTGTAGGTAGTACTGTCCAAAGAGGGAGATGAGATTAAATGGAGACAAGGAGTGATGTGGTAACCAGGGGAGATGGCAGTTGTGGAATGTCTATCCATCCATCAGGATTACAATAATGTGTTCCAGACATCTTTGTGGTTTTCTGTATGTATGCTCATGCATGTGTTGGATGTTGTGCATGAGTGTGTATGTACCTATGTGAGCGTGCGCGTGTGACTTCCTGTCACATTACTCCATGTTGTCGGATCATTTCTGAATGCTGATGACAGGGTTGATTTTTCATGTGCATGAATGAAAGTGGCTGAGTTATGATGGTGTCCATATGCAGGTTCCCTCCTTGTACAACAAATTGAACAGCAGCGATTCTTCATCATTACTAGCAGACCTCCCTTGGCTCTAACAAAATACAGACTGCATACATCGTCCCCTGCCTCTATTTCATTTGTCTATTAATGTCATTTTCCTACTGCTGTCTGCTTTGCAATCTCCACTTCCTCTCAAAAGCAGCTTGAAAGAGCATGGTGCCTCACAGGATTTATGATCAATCGGACTACAGTCATAATCTATGTCTCGCAGAATCTGCTGGGATTTGTAAGCATGTAACCTACCTTCAAAGATTAATAAGAACATATGGGATCTTGTGAAAAAGCTTTATGAATATGAGCTTTATGAAAAGCTTTACAAATATCAAAAGGTTTTCTTGTGTGTTAGATTGGTAGTTATGATCAGTCTTGTGTTGATTTCTGCATTTTGGCCTGTGGGCATCTGCAGAGTGATTGAAGCCTCATCAGATGTTTTTTTTATTTTGTAATCTAACGAGTGAAATCATCGCCCCACCCTCTGGGGTTTGTTTGTCATTTAGCATGTGTTCATTCAGCCATACAGTCTCATATGGTCTCTGCGTTGCTGATATATCCCTCTCTTTCATGCAGTGTCAAACCCAGAAACATCTATAAAGTAACTCTATCCACAAGTGAGACGCAAAAGTGGTTATTGATTGTGTTTTCAGTGGATGCAGTAACTGTCAACATAGGTGAACAAGTCAGGCGGCAAGTAAATGACATCTTCTCTGCTGACAATCTGCCACTGCATGATCACACTGAGAGGTTTCCCATTTCCCAACACACCTTACACACCGAAAAACGCTCACTTGTCTCAGGCTGGGAGTTGCCATCGATATTGTATTTCTGCCTCTTTTCAGATTAAAATCACTCAGATACGAGATTGTGGATTGTGTCATATTCAAGAAATGTGCTTGCATCAGCATTCTGCAAGATGGGTTTCACTTAAACCATGAATGCACTGTGACCTCTGAACTGAGAAGTGCTTTGTCCGCTTATCTCTTCTGACCGTCACTGACTCAGACACTTCCTAGCTGTAACTCACTCTCAGCTAATATTATTTTCCTGAATTGCTTGCATTTTTGGTATCTCCCTGAGTCTCATAAATTTTACATATTCAATGCATCCTGTAGGATTTATTCAGTCCTGTGTTGACCTGTAGGGAAAACAAAGCATCCTGTTGTCTACTAAAGGCTCCAGTCTGACTCCGACTTTCATCTTGTCTTCAGTTACCGTGCCTCAGATGGAAAGGAGAGCCTGACACAAACCAAAAAAATGAAGAATTATGACCTCCATTTGAGTAAAATCCCTCCGTCCTGTTAGCGTTGATTAAGCTGTTTCTGTTGTTGAAGCAGATGACAGCAGAACCCTGTCTCCTCTCTCTAATTTTATCAGAGATGCAACAAATCAACCCTCGACCCGCATCGAACTCATAGGGCGAAAGCACCATTAGCGGGCATTTTCTCGGCAGGAATATGATTTGACAGCTTAATTTTCATCTACAAACCAGAAGGCTAATCAATCACATCACTGAGGGCAGATTTTTCATCCCTCATTCCCTCAGGTCATTTGGTTACAGAAAGTTATTTGAGATGAGGAAATAATTAATATTCTGATACTGTGTATATCAGAAATGTTTATTTACATGCAATGTTTCTTCTGTTCTGTTTGAAGTTAAACAACAAGTATTCTCAATGAATACTGAAGCAAAATCAGTCAAATATTCACTGTAAATAAATATTCAGTCTCAGGCTTAGTCATGCCCAAAGCACATGAGCCCATTCAGTTAAATATTGCTAACCTCTGCCTAATGAACTCATAGATATTGACCTCTACCTCTGTTTCTGTTTAGTGCAGGTGTGCAGTAAAGGCAGCTTTAGCGGGTAATGATGCGTAAGATTTTCTCTGTTAGCTACGCTACACTACGCATTCACACAATGTAGGCAAATGGGCCACAAGGGCAAAGCCTGACCAGTGACTTTGTGCTGAACTGTAGATATCATCATATATCATACAGCTAAAATCTCTTTGCTAGAGTAAAGCTAGTTGTATGTGGTTCAATGTCCACACTGATGGGAAAATGAGGTTTAAAATTTGACTTGTTACAGACTTTAAGGCTATAAAAATTAATAAGTCATAGAAAAAATTACTTTGAGATTTAATTATTTAGATGTTTGGCCTTGGGTATTTAAACCTTTCTTTGCAGAGTAGAATATGAGATGAACATTTAATGATCTCTGTGGAAAAACTGGATAAAATCTGGTTTTGCACCAGAGCAGGCAAGGCCGTAAAGGACTTTTGGGATGTAGTTTTAAATTAAAACACGCTTTAGTTATTTCAAAGGTGATATCTTCATTTCATTAAGCCTCAATGCACATTCTTAAGTACAAGCCATTGTTAACATGATGAGGTGGTTATTTCAGGTAGGAAACATCACAAACATTACATTGACCCTGTTCCTCCCAATCAAATCGGAGTTGTCAGTGTGAAAACTCACACCTACTTTGTTTAGCTGATAAAGTGCATCCATGATGAGATCCACAGTGCTAGGGAATAACTGAAAACTTATAAAAATTAATGTTATTGTAATCAGTAACCGTTCTAAGTACAGTTACAGTGGAAACCTTGTTTACTAGCAATGAAAAAGCTGTCAGCATTGAAGTGCTTGATGTCAAAGCTGAGGAAACAGCTAGAGGACATTAATGTGGCTGCAGTCAGTCTCATTAAAAAAAATGATAAAAGTTTTAAAACCAAGCTTAAAACTTGTGTTAAAAGTGTAATCAAAAAGAAATTATATCTAGTAAATAACATTGCTTTAATTAAGTATTTAATAAAGTCACATTACTTATTAAATTTTAACATGACTACTTGTAATCTGTAACCTATTACATGTTAAAAGAAAAATGAAGCACAAAATGTTGAAACAACCGATTCTGAAGTTTGTCTGTAAAAATATGCAGCCTGAGCCAGAAGTTAAACTGTTTAATCAAAGCTGAACAGCACCACACAGTTATTACTTCAAATCTGACAACATCATTGGCAGCAAAAATGACACTGGCTGTCATCACAAGGTACACTAGCTGTCAAACTGCTATACTAATAGCAGTCTAAGTTAAACATCTGCTTCGTAGTTCAGCAGTCATTCATGTCTCAGAAATCAGCTTGGGCACATAACATTATTTTATTTTTAAAAAGGAGTTAAGCAACACCCTTACTTCATTAAGAAAGGGTAGGTCCATGAGACACTAAACAAGGATCACTATATCACTGAAAATGTTACAGTAAAATGAATTTGTGTTCTTGTTGTAGACCAAGAGGAAGCAGCGAACTGCACACCTGCTCGACACTTGTTTGTTGTAGAAATACCATGCAAGCACAATGCATGTAGGCCTATTGTTCCTGCACACAAACACGCTTTTCTATCTTGGGTCTGGCTGTACAGTAAACATTTACACATTACAGTAAACTGACTGAGGTAACACTGTATCTGCAACACTGACAGATTATTTGTCTCCACACTGGGCATTATTTGAATATTACTCCACTCATCTGACAATGACATGCTCATATATCCTAATAATCCTGGAAGATTCAACATCTTGCTCAAAAATGCTTCACTAGAATCATACTTCATACATCACATCCTTTAAAATTTAGTTTTCATATATTTCTCTGTGTGCTTATTGGATGTTGTGCCACAAATGCAGAATGGCTGATTAAAGCAGGGCCAAAATGTATTTCTGCTGAATTATGTAGGTGATCATACAAAGTTACTTGTTGACACACTGGTCCCAAGAAGTGATAAAGTGATAAATACAAATTATTTTATAGATTTTCACCCTATTATGAAATGGAGTTATTGTGATAAAACAAACTGCAGGCAAAATGTGACTAGCATTTGGACCCAGTGGGGTTTTGTTAAATATATTTTCTGTTCATGTAAGCACACAGAACACAAGAACAAGAGAAGTTTACAAATCTGCCTATTAAAGTTTACTCCAACTCAAATGACCACAAGCTGCTGCCATTGCATTTAGTATTGCACTTTTGAAAAAATTAGAGATAATCAAGTGTTGGCCAATGTTTTTCATCACCTTCTGAATATTAATAATAAAAGCATGTTAAGCCAAAATGTAATCCCTATGAAAATTAAAGTAATTACTTTAGACCATAAAATTCCCTGTTGTGATTAAATGTTGCAGCCTGTTTACAGATTCCTCAGTTAGAAAGTTGTACTTATCTCTGAATTTTTTAAGATTAAAAAAGATTAAAATTTGTGTGATCCACGGCAACCTGAGAGGCCTTGTATTTTTCTACTGCTATGGAATGAAGAGGACTCCCTCATGATCATGATGATGATGATGATGATGATGGTGATGCTAGCGATAGAAACAGATGTTGCAGATGAATTGGCAGGTTTAGTAATGTAACTGCCTCTCTCAGCTCTACATGCTGTCCACTGGATGGATTCTGTCAAATCCATCAGTGTCTGTCTCAGCCGCTTCTCACGGACATTCATGCCGGACACAATGGCAGTGGGAAATCACATGTCATACGACTTCATGGTAGATGACTTTAATATCCGCCACAGTAGCCAGAGAGGCTATACGCTAGAATCATTCAATAGCCAATGAAGCCGCGGGCCACTAAACCAATATGGCGTGCTGCAGCAGAATGGATGTGTTTCATGGAAGCCCTGTCGGTCGCAGTGTAATTTAATCCAGCCCTTAGGACAAGCATCTCTCAACACAAATGGAGAAAAAAATGTTAGAAATGGAGACTTGAGGGAGTGGATGAATTGTATAACCCTTCGCTAACCCCCATCTATGCGCCCAACTTCCCAGATTTCCATTTTTTTTCCTTGTCACATTTAGTCTGACTGCCGATGCAAATTTGCCATAAAAGCAAAGGAGAATCTAGTTACAGACAAATGGCCAAACACCTGCTTGTTGAAAGGCCTCTAGAAAGCATTTGAGTCTTTTTGTTTTGTTGACAGGCTTAATAGAGAAACACCTATTCAGCATGGAAACAACAGCAGACATTAGGGAGGCCTTTTTTTGTTTTTTGTTTTCAAACCAGTCTCTAAGTCTAAAGTGTTACGAAGCAGGGAGGGAAAGAGAGCGAAACCACATGGAATGAATAAAGGACAAATGTCTTGGCTGGCTGTTGGGTTAACAGCTTCATAAAAAGGTGCCAATTTAGAAAACAGATCTCAGCGTGTAGAGTTCGCCTCAGCTAATCTCTCGACTATTTAAACTCCGTCTCTGTAAGGAGGAGGTAAACACAAAGACACAGAGGTTTGACAGCCACCTAGAGCTGCATTAACACCACAGGCTAAATTGTACTGATACACAGAAGGTATACTGAAGTGTGGTATAACCAGCAGTGTTTAGCAGGAGGGTGTTAGCTGTCAAACCTGACACCCCCTCACTGAGAGGGAATTTATACAGGTTTTTCTCATGCATTATCCACAAATCTTTCAACTTCTCCTTCAACAGCCGAAATAATAATGCATTACACTGCATGATATTCCACTAATGCCACCCATGTGAGAACATAACCGTGGTTCCTACTTTGTAATATCAGCGTATCCCTGTGACAAATGTGTTTGGAGCGAGGAGCGGTGACAGTGACTCCTCCATCTCTCATGTGCGGAATAGTCTGTGGTGGGAGGGCAAGCTAAACTCTATTCCACTCTATCACCTTGCTTTGATAAAACCTAATTTCCCAGGGGCTTCAACTTCAGATGAACTCAGTTCCTATGCCAAGAAGTAGACAACTTAACAACCAACGCGAGCTGAATGGGAGCAGAACATAATGCAGAGAGGAGGGCACTCCTTTTCTGAAGGATACAATATTGTGCAGCAGGGGTTGTGAGCTATAACTTTGAAACTGTCTCAATTTAACACCCTTGTGAATTCCATTGCCATTTTAGGGAAGAGTTTGCCACGAATGATGAGAAGCGATGTGAGAAGCCTGACTGAAAGCAGAGCATGAAAGCGTCTACTCGGATTCACTGTAATGCCATTCTCAAAGCTCTGTGCTGAAGTTATGAAAACATGGGTGAGGGATGTGTTGGTGTATGTGTTTCTTCCTCTGCCTTGCTGTGCCGTGTTAAATGAAAAACATTCAGTCAGGAAAGGGTCATCTAGGTTTGTAGTTCATGTCAGTAAAGTCATGTTGGCTTTTAAGTTTTTTTTTCCTCTGAATTTTTGCGAGGTTTTGTGCAGCTTTTGGAACCTATCACACAAAATTGAAATCAACTACAACCTTTTCATCATTACTACTGTTAAAGCACCCTGTTTTATGTACAGAGTGGTGATGAATTAAAGGAAAAATAAATAAATGAGAGGAGATACATGGCTGGTTCAGAAGCTTAGATAGACAAAGGAGCTCTTCTCTGGTGTGGTTAAGGTCACTGCTTACCTTGTAGGTATATGGTTTGCGAGATCATGTGACCATTTTATCTCGCAAATTCATCTTATGTTTTCAACCAAACGGCATCCAATCTGAGGAACTACCTGCAGCAACAGGTGTGTGATAGCTGTGACTACCAGTAAGAGTTTGTTTAAAGGCAACAATGGCAGCAAGGTTCAACTAAATGTTGTTATAGCATCAGTTATATCCACATGAGTAAGCATTCCTAAAATGAAAGACTAGCAAAGAACAGTTCTGAAGGTTTTCCTTTATGGAAATTATGTTTTTACTCTTCTCATGACTTCCAATTGCTTCTGCTGCTCCCAAGTTTTTTTTTATTTTATTGGCCAAAGCCTGCTGGTTGATAGACAGATGATTCGTCCAATCCCCCGCCCAGAAACTTTCGCCTGCCCTTTCCAAAACAGTTTCCAAGGACAACTTTCCAGATGATTCTGTGTAACAAATCATCTGGTGCGTCAGGTTAAAGTAGGTGTGAATCAATAGAACACTTTCCTGAGTGACAGCTTTTATCCTGTGATGTAATATTTTTGTGCAAGGTTGAAGAGCATAAAACTGATGTAAATCATATGCTACTACCTTTGCAGTAGAGAGATTTTAACAACCTATAGAAAATTTAAGAGCGTTATATTTGACAGCTAACTCCAGCGTCTTTAAAATGTCAAATGGGGAAATTCCTGTCAAAAGAAAGGTGTACCAAAAAGCAATCATAACTCACAGATGTAGTAGTATTCTCTGCCTGGTCTGAACTCGAAGCCCAAGGAGAAAGGCGTGAAGAGCTGGAACTTCTCTGAAAACTTGAGCGGGCCGTTTGGGGAGTGCGGTCTGTTACACTCCCAGCGTTTGAAGCCCTTGGCGGTGTGGTCGCACGTGCTGTAGCCATCATAGTTAACCATGTAGAGGACATAGCGCTCCGTCCGTTCCTCAGGCACTGTGTCTTCATAGTGAGGACAGTAGACATCCAGGTAGTCGTTTATGCACACGTCGATGTGGTAGTCCCCACGATGGAACCTGGTGTTAAAACAGAGGAGAAAAGAGACGAGAGAAGGTTAATGTTTTGATCATCACGCCATCTTATTTTTAAATAATTTTGCGTGTGCTTCAGATGTTAATTTAGTACATTCTGAATAGATTTGTAAGTTGATGAATCAACATTGCTTTCATAATCACAGATAAAAGTTTTGTTGAATACAGCACTTGTGCACAGAATGCTGGTCTGATCTCCCTGCACTCTTGCAGTGTTGTCTGTAAATTTACAAGCACCAGCTCTCTCATCTTCTGGCTTCAATAAATTTGGGCGGGCTGGTTTATCTATAAATCTGTCATTGCAGCAGATATTTACTCACACATACGCACATCTGCCTTCCGAGTGATGGCAAACTGAAGCATCCAAGGAGAGAGAAAATATGCCTAAAGAAAACAGTCTAAGGTCTCTTACAAAAAACACATTTTTCTTGAAAAAAAAAGAAAAAAAGACTGAGTGTAAAGTAGGAATGATCAGGGAGGAACAGGATGGCCCAGACAGTAAATGTCAGGATAGGAAAAATACAGAGCGGGGCTGTCTCTGGGGGCTGTGAGGTGAGGCATCTTTACAACTGCAATGATCTAGGACAGGCCACACAGGGTCAGAGGGCTTCAATACATACAGGCAGATTCATCAAAAGGCCACACAGTGTCACAAGCTTGCCTTACACACGGACACACACAAACACAATTTTCTTTCCTGGTGCCCGCAGAATAGGTCTGTCACCTGTGGGATTCACACAGCTACCAAAATTTGAGAGAAATTCCTGTGTTTTGAGGTTCTGGCTGACTCGAGAAAAATATGACTCTACTTTAAGGTCACAGGGAACACAAATGCCTGTAAACGCCCTTTAACAGATACACATGAAGCAATCTAAGAGTAACTATGCAAGCCACAAAGCTGCACAGGTAGACACACACACACGTTTGTACAGCTATCTTTGTGGGGCCTTTACATTGACTTCCATTCATTTGTACATCCTAATCCAAACCCTAACCTTCACCAATTCCAGCCTAACCCTGACTTTGACCTAACCTCAGTTCATACTATACCCATAAACTCAAGTCTTCACCCTAAAATTTAATGTTAAAGTTGTGGAGTCCAGGATTTTGTCCCCACAAAGATTGTTGGACCCCACACCATAAGAAAAAAATTCAGGTTGCAGACCCCACATATACACATAAACACACACACGCACACGCACACGCACATACTCACAGATTGTGCCACTGACTCATTTCCCCTATAAGCCAGGTGCTGTGAGCTTTGAGACCCGTTCTAATGTTGTAATAGCACAACCTGACAGGACTTTTGACAAAACTTTTAATTGAAAACCGCCTTTGCTGTCTATAAGACAGGCTCCTTACACAAGGGGCAGAGCGTATAACAGGCTGAAACTATTTTATCCAGAGGACTCTGGAGCCTCAGGATTAGCATACTGAAGCAGTACACATGCAGCGTGGTGACCTCTTTCTCTCACTACACCACAGCTTTGTGTGTTTGTGCAGTTTGTTTTCTAGCCATGGTGAGGAGGTCAAGTGCTTTCAACATCCTCCAAAATCAATTCTCCTCATATATGTTTACAGTCTGTTTATAATTTTATTTATCCTGATTGTCTGTCCTGTAGTTACATTATGGTAGTCTGTTCTATACAACACTTTATTATGTGTGTACAGTTAGATGGATCCTTCCTCTTTTTTTCTGAATTTTTTTTTCATTTTTTCACCATGAACCATTTTTCTTTCTTCAGTATGTCCTTTTCTGAGTCTATGTTCTAAGTATAAAACATGCATTGTATCTCAAAGATTTCTTGCACAAAGCCACAGTTCAACAATAAAGCTTTCAGTTGGTCTAGAAATACCAAGTAGGAGAAATATGTTTTTCACTGATTGGCAGTACATGTTTCAAACACCTTTGACACTGATGAAAATATAAGCTGCACAATGGTGTAAAACATCAGTACTTTCCTTCATCTCTTTCTCATCCACCTGTTTCCTCATCACTCTCTTTCCACCCACCTACTTTCTTTCTCTATTCAAAACCATGGCTCAGCTCATTATTTCAATGCAATGTTTAAATTCTGACTCTAAAGAATGAATTCTCTAAGATCAAATCGCTGTATATGCACCAAAAATGCTTATCCTGCTTCGCTGCGTTTACTCCACTCTGCACAATGTCTGGACAAACTACACATCAATACAATCACAACGCAAACCACACCACTTTTTTTGAAGATCAATGCAATTTGAGCAAAGAATATGCCTTTGGCAGCTTCACTTGCCACTGAATTGATGTTAGTATAATGGAATGATTAATGTAACAATCAAGCAGCAAATCAAAGCACTGCCATTTCTCAATAAGTGTGATCATATGTGTCTGCTGGTTCTTTGCTCTAAGTATTTATTAATGTGCACCTGTGTGTATGTAAGCATGGGCTAGCATGAAACGTAGCTTTTCTGTGTTTACCAGTGTAGGGTAAATACAAATGTGAGGGTGTTTACAACCCAGGCATGGAGTAGCTCATCTGTAACATCTCATTTAAAACATATCTGCGGAGGTTCAGGAGGAGCCATGCATCTCCCTCACTGCCTTAAAATGTCACTGACTTAATGGTCACATCGTCCCATCCGCTCACCCCAGCTTGTGTATGCGCGTATGAGATAGAGAATGAGAGTGTGTATGTTTGTGCATGTCTGTGTGTGTGTGTGATGTTTCAGCTGCCCTTCTCTCTCTGCCTCAGCAGTCAGAATAGTGGCTCATGGCCCTGACTGCAAATGAAGCAGAGGATGTTTGGGTGAGTGAGCACATAAAAAGGGACAGGACAGGCATTTGTAACATGTAACACAGCCACTCTCACTCTCACACACACAATCACACACATATGCAGCAAATGCACACCTCCACGCACACACACACAAACACACTCACACACACACACACACACACACACACACACGCACCCATGCACATACATTAGGTTTGTGTTATCAGTTCAGTGAGCTCCCTGGCACATTGGCAAAGGAACAGCAGTGAGACAGCCAGAAGCTGCTAATGGCACTGAGTGAGAAAGCAAGTGTGGGGGAGAGAGACATAGAGTGGGAGAGAGAGAGGGAGAGAGAGAGAGAGAGAGAGAGAGAGAGAGAGAGAGAGAGGAGCTGCTTCCAAAAAGAGGGTGAGGTGATGCAAAAAAAAAAAAAGAAAAAAAGAGGCAGCAAGACTGAATAATGGAGATAGTATTGCCAGGCTTCCAGTGAATCCTAATCTCTGCAGGAGTCATTCATCCGTGCATTTATCATTAAAGGAGATTCTAGTAAAACTGTATATGTGCATGACATGACTGTGTGAGCAGCCAATGCTGTAAATGTTTTCCAAGTCTATTCAGTGCGGGATTACCACTGCGATGTCTCCTGGAAAACTTCTTGTATTTTGCAAAAAGCTGTGTTTATTGTCCTTATAAAAACCCTGTTATCAAGGGACTAATGTGGGAGTTTAAGATGCAGCCCGTGTCTTGTTTATAGCGATGCAAGCTTTAATCGGCTACTGCTGTTCTATAAACAGTCCCGCCTTTTTAACAGAAAGAGGAAAACAGTTCTTCACCACCAAATGGAAATTTGTTGTTCAGTTTCTGTACAGGACACACGAGCTCCAAAAGGTTGCACCAATGGGATTTTAATCAAGGCTGTGCTCTGGTAGAATCCTAAAAGGTGAAATATGGGTAGGAGAGACAATGCGGGGTCAAGAGAAGAGAGTAATAGCAAAGATATCACAGAATTGACCAATCTGGTGGGCACAAAAGAAAATGTAAATTAAAGCTGCATCAGCATTGGCTGTTTTGTGCATTTGTTTGTGTCTGGAGTGTGCTAACAGAATAATTAACGACTTTTCCAGCATTTAATAATAACCAACTACTCAACTGGTTGAATTTTAAAATGCAGTTACAGGTTGACCAATTAAATTTACATTTAAATAATGTATTACAATTATAATTCAGTTTTCCATTTAAAAAATTGCACTCCTTTGTTTTGTTTTTAAATGTGAAACCATAAACTTGCAGCGGTGCAAACTGGTCTGTCTCAACTCAACTCAAGCCAGCAGACAGTCTCACCGACTCAGCTTGTCACGTCACCAGAGACCAGTTTTAGAACATAAGGCAGGTCACCTGTTTCTACAGCCAGTCAACTCATGGCAATGTTACCTGTGGCTAAGAAGCACAGCGTAGAGCAGCCAATAGGAACACATGCACTCTGAAATGACCTGTGATTGGCCAAAAAGTGCCCATCACGGTCTTTGAATACAAAGCAATAGAGAGGTGCAAAAGTCTGATGTTCTTTCAGGCCACCTAAATTACAATATACTGAAAAGTTATTGAGGACTTTTTGACTGATGACACCAAAAATAAACTGCCTACCCCAGCTTTAATTGGCACACTCCAATCACTTGTGTTTTTATCTCTAATATCTCTACAAAGATGAGATCTTTAAATCAGGGCACATTCCAGATGGAGTTTGTCCCCCAGCGCCACACACACATGCACACACTCTGCCAAACCACCACAATCACTCTGTATATTTTACGACTCACTAATGGCAACATCATGAGCGACAATCTCTTCCATTCTTGTGAGAAAAGAGCGGCAGCAGCAGTGGCAAGTGGCAGCAAACGCCTTCTAGCAGTAAAACAGGTAATTAAAGAGCAAAATTGGATGGAAGGCTAATTGTCAAATGGTGATAATTACATGTCTTTGTTATGCCACAGCTGTCCCAGTGAGCTGTGGGTCAACACAAAGCCGGGGAAATCAGCTGGACACAGAGCGTGGGTGCACATGTGTGTGTGTGTGTGTGTGTGTGTGTGTGTGTGTGTGTGTGTGTGTGTGAGAGTTTGTGAGTGAGTGAGTGAGAGAGAGGGAGATAATATTTATTACCAACTGATTACATTTTCACACCACCCCCACAGCCCCTCTGGGCTGAAACTGAAGGGCCAAGAATTGTCCGCTCACACACACACACACAGAGGCACCCGTGCACACAAACAGTCACAAAAAAGAGAGAGTGAGTTTGGGAGAGCTGGAACAGTGAAGTGAATGCTGGGTAAGGTGGCACACCACTGCAGTCACTGATTGGCTCATTTCCATTTCAATTACACAGCCCAGTGACATTGCTGTGCATACACTCCGGCACACATACACGCACACACAACTACTATTACACGCACAGGCCCTGCATGCACGCACACACACACTGTGTCCAATGAACTCCCATCAGCCACTTCTCTGGGCTGTGCACCGGTGGCTGCAGACAGAAAGCAAGAAGGACAGGGAGAGATAGCTAACCTGAGTGAAAGAGAAAGACAGAGAAAAGGAGGCGAGCAAGAGCTCAGTGGCAGGCGTAGGCAGAGAGCAATCCCAGTCATCTAAACCAGTTGAATAAGTGAGATTCCATAGAAAGAGGAACTTTTCAATGTGCCAGCGCAGCAGCGCTTGGCTCTAAATACTACTACAACTCAAAGGTAAGGCCAAGAAGAGGAGTCAGAGAGTGATTACTTACAGCCTCGCAGGGGATTAAAAAGATGTGTAAAATGTTTTGCTTGTTTAGTGAGGGAAAAGCTGCTCCGGAGAGTTCTCTCATTCCTTCATGATCCCCTATCATGAAGATGCGCTTTAATTCATCCCAAAATATCTTTTTGCACATTACAGATACTTCACACATTTGACTGAAATCCAAGGAATTTGTGGTTTGATGCTGCAAAACTACATTCTGTGCAACCTTGTGTTGTTGTAAATACAGTCCCCACAAGGAACTTGTACTGTAACTGATTACGAAGTGGTCTAAACTGAATGCTGATGCCTCACATCTTACCTGCATCAGCAAATAAGACCATTGGTGAGGACATTGACGATTACTAGTCTGTCTTTTACAGGTCTTTTGCCCGGTCTGCTCAGTCAGCGGAAACGCTGACTAAAGCACACAGAGCGTAAAAGACAGTTTGTTGTCTACAAGCATGACTTGATGTTCTTATTTTTACTATCGATGGTTAGAAGCAGGAGTATATTTTTCTTTAGATAATTTCAATATTTTGTGTTTATGGCTGCATTAGTGTTATTCAAATATGTAATTGGAGAGATCTTTAAGACAGTAAACAGTACAACTTTTGTCCACACACACTGAGGCAATCAACACAAAATGAAAGTTTTAACACATTTCCTTCCCTAAAAATGGGTATGACCTTAAACCCCTACTTTGAAAAGATTCCA
>JAQLOL010000022.1:480200-492582 GCA_029783665.1 Naso thynnoides | reverse complement strand
TTCAACCCCACACGCAAAATTCTAGATCGCGTACGCAAATTAGTTCACGCAAGTTGGGATCTTAGTAGATCTGGCCCATAGTACGGGAGAGTGTAACTGGTATTATTTTGAAAATACTGACAACTTTGTGACTTTTAAAATGGTTCATTGCCAATTGAATAGAGACAAAATACTGAGGAGGGGGTAAATGTTTTATGTTAAAAGGGGTGCCTGACTTAATCCTACTTCACTTTCTTTAGCTGCATAGACACTGACAACTTCTGTCAAGACTGTAGCACTTCCCCACTGCTGACAGCTGCATACATTACAAAGTCAAAGCCCCCTCCACCTCGGTATAAATGATCATCTTTGTTTGTCTCTACCTCTTTCCCCCTCTGTTCTCTCTGTATTTTCTCTATCTCGATTTTTCTGCCCGCCTGAGTTTCTCGCTCGGCCCAGTTCTGCTCCTGACCCTGAATCAGATCTATTTACATTATTTCACCTCTCCCTGTTGAAATTCATACATCTGATATATTTTCAATTCAATATCCTCAGGCAATGTTCTGCTGCCTGATAAATCAAATCAAAGTAACCTCGAAACGGAAAAAATGCACTGGGACCTTAAATGGCAAACCCGTGATATCCTGTTGAGTGTGTGTATGCCTGCTTGTGTAACCCTAACCCGTGTGTGTGTGTGTACATGTTCCTAACGTGAAGGATCATTTGTTGATTTTGGTCCGGAGGGAAAATATGTTTCCAAGAGCAGATGACCTGTTACTGAACTCTGACTAGAGTACACATTCTAAGGCCTATTCAGGACCTTTCAACACGTACGCCGCAAACGCACATCTCAAACACTTCTCAAAACAGTTTGTGCAGTTGTCTAATTGCACATGATTGGTTTAGGGTCACAGGATGAAAGGGAGAGAAGGGCAGAAAGAAAGAGGGAGAATTGAAAGATGAAGAGAGACAGAAGGAGAGAAGAGAGAGACTGTTGCAATTGATCATGCTTGTTGGTAACAGGACTTTATCCAGAGAAGTATTCACCTTGTTATTAGCAATGGCAAGGGAGCGTAATGGAGAGTGAGGAACAGAGTGAGTAGCAGATAGCTGTATCCAATATTTCCACTCCACAATCATCTTGACAGTAAAATTAAATTCCTGACCAGACCACCATTTCAGCCATTCTCTGCTCCCTCAGACCTGGAGATGGAACACAATTTTCTTTTTTTCTGAGGGACTAGCAAGAAATGACAATACCACCATCTCAGATAGTGTTACAACTCATAACACACAGCACAGCCTTTCTCTACAATTGTAACAGTAGTCAGGCAGCAGCATTTTTGTCTAAATCTGAGCTCGAACACGCTCAGAAAGATTCGACCCAGTCAACAGGATTCAATCTTAGCATCGTACTTTTCTGCAAACCACAGATATGGTAAAACTTTGTTCCCTCACATTTTTCACATGGAAACTTCACATTTCTGTGCTTCAGGGTATGGTTAGGTTTGACACAAAACCACTTGGTAAGGATTAGGATAAGATTATGTTTTCACTTAAAACAACTGCCTTTGTTGCTAGTGACAATGTTGGAAATCCCCCCCAAAAACACCTGGTTTGGGACGCCACAAAACCAACTGGAAGGTGTCCCAATATCTTCTTGAAAACAGCAGTTTGGTTGCCAGAATCATCATAAAAGACTATTTCTGTTTGTTACAATACAGTGGAATATAGGAAAGTGGTACAACAAAGTCTAATTGGGTCAAGACGGTTTAACAACAGGATGTAAACAAGCCTGTAATTTAGTCAGATTATCTAAACCACCTGAAACAGTAAAAAAAAAATCCCTCATGGCACAGTAAAAGTGAAATTTTGGTAGATGTCTCTCACATCTGCCAGTGAGTGGGTGTGTACATACACTTTGGCGATAATTTTGTTTGTTTGTAATTGTTTTCCTGTAAGATAAAATGACCAGGGGTTGCTGAAAACCTGCGTTGTCTGACTAATGGGGGGTTCATTAGCCCACCAGTCCTGGCTGTTGCAGAGCTGTTCCTGGATTGTAGTTCACTTGGTAACTAGTGTGCCATCAGTACCAAAAGGAATGACACACTGAAAATGAGACCTAAGCTGTTATAAACCCGAGTTATCTTCTAAGATCTCGCTTCACCTTCTTGTTGTCCTCTGATGTGGTTGCAACACCGTCAATCAAAGAACACGATACCGTGAGGAGAAGAAAAGCAATCCCCAGAGTGAGGTAGAGGGAGACAGCTAAGGAGACGAAGAGCAGAGAAGGCAGAGGAAAAGCATGAAAGAGTGTTGCTCGTTATAAGAGTTGGCAGTCACATTCCTTGCTGGCTAACTGGCCGATAGGCTTACATCACTGGGAGGGGAGGGGGGAAGAAGACTCAGGGGCATCAGACCTATAGAGTGTCACATGTTACTGGTGCTGCTTCGAGGACATAACGGAGCGACTGGGGTGTGTGTAAATGTAGGCATATTTTAATGTATTTATGAGGGATATCTGTTGGTATGGACACACAAACGCACGAGTGTGTAGCCGCTGGTCATGGTGCATTTTATTGTGTCCATCTGCTGTAGCTTTATGGAGGGTGTACTGCAGGCTCAGAGCAGGTGGTCAGCCCAGTATAATATACTGACTGTCAGCAGGGAGGGACACAGGGACGTACCCATGCATTCCTTCCACCTCTCTTTCTCACATCCAGTTTCATTCATCCTCCCATCTCGACCCTCTCTCCTACATCTCCCCAGACTGTTTCTGTCTCTTCTACATCCCTCCATCCCTCTGCTCCCCCTCCCTACCCCCCCACCCCCCCCACCCTTGACTGTGATCTTACGATATTCATTTCTGCCATTTATGTCCGTCAGCGCTCATTCTGCCCCAGGGAGACAATGAATTAAGAGCAGTGACAGACACGTTCTTGTTCTGTTCTTGGTGCTGAGTGAAACAGTGCGATGTGGGGCTCCAATGAGTGTTTGATGTCGGCTGCATTAACATGCTGCAGCTCAAGTCCAAAAACAGAGAAGAAAAAGAGGACAGACAGATACTTCCTCTGAGCTCATCTACTCGATACTCTGCCAAACAACCATTTTTATGGCTGTATAACACTGATGTGCGTAGACTATATATGTGAGTGAATGGCCGAGTGTGTGTATGTGGGTTTGTGTGTATCTGAGTGTGTGTGTAAAAGGATTTCTTTATGTCTCTGCTCGTCACCAAGGGAGTCGGGGGAAAAATGACACATCCCCCAACATCCTGTCAGACCCTTGGGCCATTCTCCTGAATCATTGCTGCCCCAAAACCACTTCAATCCCTTTGTAAATACAGTGGGCTCTGACATGTTTACCAGGACCTGAGTGGGTGTATGCTCGCCAGTAGATGCATGTGAGCTTATGCATGGTCACACATGGCCAGTTAGTGTCAATTAATAGCGATATATCGTTGAGTAGGAGACGTGTTTGCCATTAATCATAAGTCATTGTTTTATGGTGACAAGGTATTTGGCAGCAGAGACAGAACAGCAGCAATGAAATGGCTCTGAGCCGTGTAACATGTCCTCTTGATATAAGTGTGTGTGTGTGTGTGTGTGCGTGTGTGTGTGTGTCTGTGTGTGTGTGTAAGAGAGAGAGAGAGGGAGAGAGAGGGAGAAAGAGAGAGAGAGAACATCCTGTTCTAGTAGGGAGAGGGACAGAACTGAATCCTTCGTCTGTTAGGTACTCCATTACCTGCACTCATCTCTGAATAGCCAGCTAGCTGTGAATGGGTTCCAGGGAGTTAGATTAGCACAAATACTCCACATGGCTGCCAAAAGTTTCCATGTGTCTGCAGCAATTAATGCTTACATAACCATAAGTGACATAACTAAGCACTTAAATAGGTGGGGGAACAAGTGTGTGTAAACATAGATGCAAGTAAACACGTTTGCATTGTAAACACTGATGATGGAAACCCTACATGGAAACTAAAAAGGTCTCCTCATAGCAGATGACAAAGCCGCTGGATTGCAAGTTGAATCAGAGCTGTTGAAATGAAAATTTCTCCTCACACAATTCAGAAGATAATCTTACTCATAATATGTTTGTTTGTACTGCAATATATCAACTTTGTAAACCTTAAATGGAATTAATGACTCACTTAAATGTGGTGAAGCTGTGGCTGGATTAAAAACATGGTTTTTAAACCACCTGTTTACACTCTTACTTTTGAGAAGATTATTGCACTCAGGAGACAAGCTTAGCTGTTAAAAGCGCCAAAAACTCCAATTTGGAAAATGCTAATCTGCATCTGAAATCTTTAATCCAATGACCAGGTAAAGGTCTAGGTTCCATTAGTTCCTTGTGAACATGAAGCACAATAAGTAGGCTTCTTAGAACATCAGTAGAAAAACACTGTCAGTGTTTCCCACAGGAAATTTTCTCTGGGGTGGGGGAGGTGGGGGGGGGCATATTTTGATGTTGAAAACATCAACGTTTTTTTTTTCCTTCACACAACTATTGCCTATTTGTTCAGTTTCTCACCAAAAGCTAGATTTTACAAGATTACATTAAACTAATCACAATCCTGTTACTTTCACCCAATACCCATTTTAACTGCATAACGCTTGAACACATCACAATGTAATTTAATACAACCCTTGTCCCAAACGTAGTAAACAAACAAAATCGCTGATCAAATGCAGTTAACTGGGCCTTTGTTTCATGCTTCAGTTACATCTAAATTGAAATGGTCATTCACCTCTTGAAAATTCTTTAAATATATCAGCATGTCAGTCCATCAGGTGCTTTGCTAAACTGCTTGTGTTAGTAACATTACCTTTGGTTAGCGCTGCTCTGCTGCAACTCTTGCTTATGTTGTTCTGTTTTTCATGTTCATCTGCCTAAAATGCAGAGTACTTCTAAATAGTCCTCTTGCTGTTTTCTTTTTACCAAAAACGGTCACAAAGGCTCCGTGGCACTCTATCCACAAATTAAAACAGACTAAACAAGCAGGCGTTAGACAAACTGTAGCAACAGATGAGTAAGTGAGCAGCATGACTGAGGATAGGTGGAGCTACGCAGGCACTTTAGCGTGTGTGTATCAACTCACAGTTGGAGAGTAGAGACGGGAGAAAGCAAAGCTAGTGTCATTAGTGTGGAAAATAAATATTGGAACCATTTTGAAATATTTGGTATCAGTATATATTAAGAAAATGATTTGTTTGACACAATGATACAATGGTAGTTAAGGCAGGGATTGTGTGTTTATGTGGCTGTCTTATCTATGAAGTGCTGCAGGAAACCCTGACAATAGAACCTCCTTTACATTTTGAAGACCTGCAAATAAACATGATGACCCCCTAATGGCTGCACATACTTGATGAAGAAAGACTATCTGAATGGGTTGACTCTTTATCTGACCTGGGTTCACAGACTGGATACTACACTATGTTATGATTTGTCTAAAAAAGACAGAAATACTGAACGTGCATGTATTCCTTTGTTGAAGGGGCTATTAGATCATTTTACTCTCCACTCCTTTTTACTTGATTTCCCTCCTGTGGCACACTTATATAAGGTACATAAAAGAAGAATGTAAACCTTCTCCTGTTGTTTCAGTGTAACCCCCCACAAACACACACACGCACACTTTATCTCTCAGAACAAATGATCAGCAGATGGATGGAGGAGTGAAATGAGTAAGAAAGCCGGCAAAAAAGGGCAGAGATGGACAGAAAAATAAAGGATGCATACCGTGTGGGAGAGGCAGGAGAGATCCAGAGTGGGGGAGGGATAACGGAGAAAGGCATGGATGAAGGTTTAAAAGCTTCAAAAGATGAAGGGAACATAAAGGGAAGGGTAAACATGTGGGCAGGAGAAACATGGAGGCAAGGATGAAAAGAGGAAAAAGCAGAGATGGGAAGGGACACAAACATGTATGTGTCATTAAAGAGCCTTTATCTTCATCCATTGTCCTTAACATTAAGACTTGCATGACAGCAGTGTTCACACGCACACACAAGCTCCCACTGATGTCAATCAACACTAAATGCAAATGGACAAACACATTCTGACCTTCAAGGTAGGCTGCCATGGAGCTGTGTCAGGATGTTTTAACATCACCACTTTCATAGAACCCTCGCTTCTTTCACACTTCACAAACCACTGCCTGTTTCCTACTGTACTTATGTGTCAGAGTGTGCATGCGTTTGGTGTGTGGCTGCTGCAGATTCAGGCTGAGTTAGTACTCTTACAGAGAGAGCCTTGGGAAGCTAAATGGTAACTGTTTTTATGTGTGTTTATCCAGGGGATGTAATTGCTTTAGTGACAGATTGTTGCTGTACTTGTGCCAGTCTATACATCACTGTTGTTGTGTGAAAACGTTGTAGGTTCCCTCCTTCCTTGAGGGATTTCTATTATCAAGTGAGAAAACTCTACAGCTCATCATGACTCTTTCAGATCCCCTCAGATAACATCAATCCAATCTTGTCTCACACTATACTGAGACTAAATGTGTGCTTGTGGTCCTTTTAAAGATAGTTTTATATCAGATGGTCCAAACAAGCTTAAGAAAAAGTATTATTTTTTCCTCCTTTACATAAGGGCCCAAACACATATTGGTTTGCTGATATTATCAGTCGATACTGGCCTATTGCAGATATATCAGAGTCAGTGTATATGTTCTCTGACATGTGTCACTATTTTAACTGTTTCTCAGGGCAGAAAAAAATGCTTGGACTGTTGATTTAAAATGGTGTAACTGTAGAGTTTGTCCAGCAGAGGGCAGTCTGTTATTTAACAAGCGCAAATTGGCAATGGCTGCGACCAGCAGCTAAAAATGTTACAGTCGTCTTAAGCATCACGTTATCATAAAGTTTGATGCACCATTAATGGATTTTCATGTTTTATATTTTCTCAAAGACAAACATCATGGTCAGTGAAATAAAGTGCTTCTTTTTCTGTTGAGTATATTAACATGTAATGTTGGGATGCAAAATATTAAGTACTTGTTTGAATGTTAAATCCTTTCTTTACAATAATTTTTAATGAAAGAAAGTGAAGAAATAAAAATTACCATCTGCAATGATGCCTCCCACAAGAGTCTATAGTCTACAATAAACTGTTGATGAGCTATGGAAGAGGCAGGGCTAAACAGTAGAGGCAGCGCAAGACATGACCATGAAAGTGTGTGTGTGTGAGTGTGTGTGTGTGTGTGTGTGTGTGTGTGTGTGTATTTCTATAAAATGTGAAAACAGAAACAGAAAAAATACCACAGTACCTCAGTATGCTCAGCTCCATGAAGGTTACTTTAGTTACAAATGTTTCAACAAAATGTCTTCATCAGTTCATCTATTTTTGTATTTTGTAGCCAGCACCTCAAACACCTCAAAACAGACTTGGTGTGTGTTTGCCCACTAACTCCATTTTCTACAAAATGTGGCCATGTTACGTGAATCCATTTAGAAGTAATGCACCATTTTGTTACAGGCTACTCCCGCTGCCACGCCCCCTTTTTGTCAGTTGGCTTGAACAGTTAATCAGCTGTCCTTTGGCTCATGACCAACCTTTCCACTAAATCTCATTCAAGTCTGTGAATCCATTTGGAAGATAAACACCTATTTGCACCACACCACTCCCATTGCCACGCCCCCCTTTAGACAATTGGCATGAACACAGACACACGCACACCAACACACTTGATCTCCATGCCAAATTTCAGCTTCCTAGGGTAAAAACTGTGGCCGCCAAAGAGTGTTGATTGATCAACAGTGCGACCTACAGAGCTGCAGGTTGCAGCTAATAATAAATATAAAAAAATATGTGAAGTGTTTACTGATCAGTGCACTGTTGTTTGGAATAAAGTTTGTTAAAGTATAAAATCCCACATCCATCAGGCGCTACATTACTTGCACATTTTACCTATTGTCTGACAGTTTCATCACTGTGCAAACATGTTGTAACTTGATTTGACATTATTACAAAGATTACGGTGTGGATTACTGGTACTCATTTGAAATTGTGTACGTGGCATGCTGCCACTTTAAACCATTTCATGAAATGTATTGATCTACTCTATATAAAAATGCATAGCTGCTTTTAAAGGGTGTGTGTAGCCAGGAGTCTTACGGATGTAAACAGTCTTATTAAATGATAGGTTTCTCCTTTGGTCAATAATGTCTCTCATATTTCCAGGGTGATTCCTATATTCCAGTCTTGATTACTCCTGAATGGTTCCATTTACATGAACCTGAGCAGATGGGTTTTAAGGAAACCATTTTTTAAAATCTTTATTAGGCTTCAAGCATCCGTCCCACTGAGTTCAGGCTGTATGACAATCTTTTTGGGACTCTGAAAATGTTTTGCTCTGGGTTGATTTTCTCATGATTTCTACAATAATGCAAGTCTTCCCTCTTTTTGCTCTCCCACGCTTATGCTTCTCGTAAAAGTTTCATTTAATGGATTCAGCTTGTTCACATAATGAGATGATACGTCAACCATTCATTTTTACACTAATTACTGTCTCAAGGCAATACAAGTGGGCTGTGAAGTGAAATGCAGTACAACATTGGCATCTTACATTAGAGGAAACTTGCCCGTCATCCTGACTCTAGCCAGCTCATTTTAGGATAGTCTAATTAACTTGGAGGAAGGCTTTAAGTCTTCCACAGTTTTGTCCCCAGGAACCCTCATAAAAGTGCAATATTACACTGTACTAAGGATTTCTTTGAATAAAAACCTGTGCCAGCAGCTTACGTCACATGATGACATGTTTTCCCCTCTCTATTATCTGCATCAGTCTAGACAGTGTTCACCTGTCTTAGTCATAATATAGTCTACACAAACAAGCCTTGAGAGACAGTGTTGACACATACATCAGATAACAGAAGAACAGCAATATTCCCTGATAGTTATCGACTACCCAAATGGAGTTTCAAGATTTGAAACTGAGGTTTATAAAGGGGCTAATAAATACTTCCATCCTAACAGTGAAAATCCATCCCAGTGATAACAGACAGATGACAGAGGCTCCACAGCCCTGCTTCTCTCCAGTCCGATAACAACTTTTAAGTTTGATCATAACTTTTAAGAACAATCGAAATGTGCCGCCGTCCTCAGTGTACGACCGTGTTATTGAGCTGGAGCTGTGGCAAACAGGAGATGTGGCAGCGGAGGGGGAAAAGGTAGTAATTTCCTGAGCATCTGCTGATTGTAAAAGGCAGAGTGTTTTAAGAGCAGAGGGTTATGGGGAGATGATGGAAGTCCTTCATAACCTGCCTCTGCACAAGCAGCAGCAGCAATGTTTTCACACAAGGGGCTGCAGATTCTAGACAAGAAATTAACCTGTTTTTTAAATCACTTGCACAGCTGCAAAACAAGCACTGTAAGCATACACACACAGCCGGTCTTGAAACATTTATGCATGTTATGCGTGCATTTAGCAAAAACTACTGTCATTATCACTGAGTGTATCAATTTATTTTGCCAAAATTATCCATCATTTATTCTGTTGACAATAGAGAAAATGTGAGAAAACATCATATTCTCCTCAAGGTGATGTCTTCGTATTACATATCAAACCTCTAAAATACTCTGGAGAGAATATTCTACAGATTTTTGAAGAGCATATATGTTTTTCAACGTCTGTGATTGCATGCATGTGTGTGTCAGAAGTAAATGTATAGAGGCGTGAAATGTAGCGAGGCGGTCAGGAGGACGGAGCAGTAGCTGTAACTTCAGGGGGATCAACAGTGTTTGTGTCAGCGGGGGGCTGACACATGGGCCTCTGCTAATTCCTCATGCCTGTTTAAAGGCTAGATGGTCTTTTATCTCCTACACTGTATACACCAGTGTGTGCATGCATGTGCAGAGTGTAAGTCTTTATTATTGCATTGAGTGTGTGTGCGTGTGCGTGTGTGTGTGCGTGTGTGTGTGTGTGTGTGTGTGTTTGGTATGAACAAAGCATTTTCTAGGACGTTCAGGGTCAGCCTCCCATGGAGAGGCTGTCAAGGTCTCAGGCAGGGGGTTAAGTGGTGTGTCTTATTGTTGGCAATGCCTGCCTTATATGGGGCAGCAAAGGTCAGTATATAATATAGACATGAGCATGCACGAGCTCACACACACACACACAAACACACATCTGAACGTATATATGAATCCCATAAATCCCTAAAAGTTAAACTCTATAGTTCAAGGCTGGTTTGCAGTTATCCTTGTGTTGCCCTCACTATGAACGGCTTACATCACTGAGGCCTTGGTCTGGCCACATTTCTGTATTTATTGCAGACACACCCTGTTCAATGTTCTAGCACGCAGCCTGCGAATTTGGTGCTTCTGGCAGTCAACAGTATTTAACAGGAAATCGTTAAACAAGCAAAAATGTTCCAAAAAGCATAAACAAGTATTTTATCAAGCACAGTTTCTGTAAAGTCGCTACAGTGATCAGAGTTTGCTGCCTTCTTGTATATTTGAATTTCGTTTCTGTGTATTTTACAGTAGCTGATTTCTATTCCATATTCTAAAATTGTCTGAATCCATGCATCATAACAATATTTAAATGTCCTAAGGGTGAATGATCTCCCGGTGAAAATGTTGCAAAAGAAACTAAAAAGGTTTGTTTCCTTGTTGTGTTGTGATGTTATCTGCTTCTGAAAACTTTGCACAAAAAGTGGAACTTTCCTTCCCTTTTCTGTTTCCCTCTGAAGAGACTAAGTGTGTCTCTCTTTGCAAAAGAGCAGCAAACAGGATCAAACCGTGCAAAGTAGGAGCAGTCAGTTCTGTCCTTGCCTTTGATCCCAACTCAGCCCTGTTTAAAAGGCCCAGTTTGACGGAGCGGGAACTCTGTCAGTTTAACGGAGCTTTGTGTCACGGCAGACAAGCTAAAAGATGCTCAGCGTGCCTTTGTTCTGCTGTCCCAGAGAGCGGACTGTGGGCGATTAGTGCTACAAACACACTGCATGTGTGCGTTTGTGTATGTGTGGGGTGACCTCAATGTATGTGCATGAGCGTGTGTGTTGATATCTGTGGGTGTCTGTTAATGAGTGTCTCTATTTGCTCCTCATGCTCGTATTTTTATAAGCTTCACAACAGGGGAAAAACACTTTTTATTCAAACAGCTCACCGAGGTGGGAAAGATACATTAAGCAAGGCAACTCTAAATGTCCAAGTGTCTTTTATGCACACAACCACACACCAAACACACACAAGCCCCAAAATCATTCCTCAGATAATAGAGATTCTGATTGATTCTTGTTGAACCAAAACTACTTCTGCATTCAAATTAATTGGCCTAGTTTGGTTTTCCCTGCAGAGGGAGACAGGAGGAGGTCTTGTCACTGAAAAAAGGTCTGCGGGTCACGTCTTGGTGGGCACAAGCTACATTCTGTTCACACTTCCAACTGCGAGTTCATGAACTTTTGAACTTGCTTCACAGAACAGGAAATTGAAACAATAAGCTTCAGGAGAGAAAATGAAATTTCAACACACCGACAAGATTTGTTATAATAGCAAATGATTTGGCGCCTTTGTGCTGTTTATTTATGCAATCGGGTTGGTTTGGGGCAAACAGAGGTATGCTCCCCAATATGAACACCCATCAACGCACGCATGCACACACGCACACACGCACAAAAGGGGGTTTTATGGAAGCAAGTGGTGACACGCTGTGGACAGGTTTTGGGAGGTTTAGCAACATGTGTGGTCTATAGTTAGCGCAGTTGGAGAATGCCTTCCATCCTTGCGTCCATCCATCCTTGAACATACACTCCTCCCCAGCTGTCTTCTTCATCTCATCGTCTGACCTGAGTTTGCTGTCAGGGCCTCCTGCTTCAACACAGCATGCTGTACGTTCACCGCATACCATGGCTGCGTACAGCAAGAGCTCATAAAATAGAATGACTATCAGTCGGTTTCATAAAAGAGAGTCCAATTATTGCTTAAGGCCTAAAACTAGGACCATATGCTACAAAGGGTGTATTATTACAATAATATTTAATGGTTTTTGGCAGAATTGATTTCACATTCTTTGGTTGCAACACTGAGATAATGTAAACTGTCTGTTAAAAACCATTTTCAAGCCTTCTCAAGTTTTTTGCAGCAATGTTCATATTTACATTTGATGGTTCTGTCCACTATGATTCCCCCTGCCTGTCCTTCATTTTGTGCCTGTCTCGCTCCACCTGCTGCTCCCTCTCCACACTCTGACGCTAGTGTGTCGAAAGCCTAAACCGCCTGGTATTGATGTCCCCATCAGAGCACAGCAGGGGCCCCTTCATCGCGGACACACATGCAGACACACAGTTGCTTGCGTGAGATGTCCCAGTTGAAGCATTAGTCGAGTGTGTGTGTGTGTGTGTGTGTGTGTGTGTGTGTGTGTGTGTGTGTGTGTGTGTGTGTGTGTGTGTGTGTGTGT
>JAQLOL010000022.1:441602-460580 GCA_029783665.1 Naso thynnoides | reverse complement strand
AATAAGTCCAGTTGCCTACGATTTAATTTGCCCAGAGAGAACAATGACCTGGATGAATGAGAATATTCACAGACATGCTTCTATTGTTATGTTCTCAGCTCTGCAGTGTGCAGAGAGCACTGGACAGCGGGTAAGAAGGAGCAACTCAAGTCCACTAGCCTGAAGTGAAATGCCAAAAAAGGCTTTGTTCCCATCCGAAACCTTCCAAAGGACCACTTTCCATGCTGGAAGTTCGTGTGAGCTAAACTTGAGACAGAAATGCCCGCCCATCCTCAGAGAGTTGATGGAGAATTCACCTTATGCCTCATTGAGCTGACTCACTGTAGCATTGCAGAGGATACAGCATATGGGAGGAAATAAATAAACAAATGCCCCTAGTGTCCTCTCTCCATCTTGGCTGTGTGTCGACTCGCAGCCGGGGGCTGTTTCCCCTCCCTTCACTCAGCTCTATCAAGAGCAGCCCCAAGCGGCAGCTGAGTCCTGTGTTGATCCATCATGGTTCATCATCATGCTGGATCAACCACCATCACGATGCCTGAAGAGCTGCAATCCTCACTGAGAAATCTGTCACACTCATCCTTCCACTCTTGTCTAACTCTGTCTCCTTCTCTCTCGCTTCCTGCCTTCTTTCTTATTTTTCTCCCCCAAACACACACAGCTGTATACACACCTGGTCAAACAATAATCCCTTCTTTGCCATGCCCTCCAGCATGCTTGGTCTGCCTGTCAGGAAACTGTTTCAAACTTCCAAGACAGTACACCAACACCATGGAAATACCTAAATACACACAGTGCAACTGGTAGTCCAGCTGGAAGATGGGTTGATGCTTTGGTTCATGGCAGGACGGGTAGACAGACGGTTATGTCCTCAGGGCCAATGATTAGGTGACTTACTGCTGGCAAGGACTGCTGCTTGAATGTATCAGATCATGTATTTCCTTTCTCCTGCGCTGGCTTCAAAAACATCTCATCATTACATGCAAACAAGAAACAGCACATTTTACATTGTCACCAATGTTGACATTTTAAGAAAAATATCAACGTGGGTGTGCGTGTGTGAGTGTACAAGAGCGAAACCTGCCTGCGTGCGTCGACAAATGTTCCTGCATGTAAGTGCATGCTTCAACGCAAACGCAGAAACTTGCCAAGGGCAACGTGCCGGCTTGGAGTCACCACACTGAGAGGGAAAGGGAGACGGAGTGATTGGCATGAGGGTGTTTACAGTAAACAAGAACAAGGGGTGACAGGCTGGCAGGCTATTACACAGGAATGCACCCTGCTCTCATCGTTATTCTTCTTTGTGCCTGGAAACCTCAACACATCAGCATATTGTCACTCCAACAGTGTGTGAAATACGTGCTTGTTGCTGACACAATGAGGAGTATGTGTTTAGTTAGGAGAGAAGAGTTAGACAAGGAAGGTTATTTATACTTGTGTATTTACAGCGAAAAATACATTTGAATGCACTAATCTGGAAGCGGTTTGCATGTTTCAGGTAAAATGACTCTTGCAAGAAAGAGTGTATTAGCACCACAGCAAATCTGCATAGGTTTTATCAAGGTATCTATATTTTCATAAATTATGTAAGTGAATCATACCTACTGATAAAAATCCTCCTGGTAGGTAGGATTTTACAGGTTGTTCTGCTGTCATTTGTAATCATTATCTCCCATTTTGCCAAATTGCTCTCAATCAAACAAATTCACAGACACATTAATGTAGGGTGTAAGTTCACAGGCAGGCACGCACACTCAGTGACTGCCTCTCATTCGGCTTCACCGAAAATCCATCTGGTAAGTCATTTTTTCTCTCCATCTGTCTGCAGGTAGAGATGTTAATTATCTTAAGTCAAGGGTGGCACCACCAAGTCAATTTTGAGATACCATCTAATCTCTTCTTCTTTGATCTCCTTCCTTCTCTTCCTGTCTACTTTTGTTCCACGCCAACTGCAGCTCGCCATCTTCTTCCACACATGACATGCTGTTTTTAAACAACTCAGGGCGTCATGAATATAAAGTGTTATTTATAGTGAGCTGTATTTGCCATGTAATTTTTGACTCTGTGTAATTCTTCCAAAAACAGTCCTTTGTGTTTATTAACTGCTGTTTACTGTGTATTTCTGATCCTATTATCTATTGTTCTACCAGGAACCAGTTCTCCACTTAGACAATTCCCTCATGCAATATGAGATAAATACTTAAATACACAAAGTGATTATGTATAAGCTTATGCATATATACAGATGCTTCTCCTCTGATCTCAGAGTTCATGGCATCCCAGATGAGTTCCCTCACTTGCAGTTTATATTGCAGAAACTGCTATTGTGACAAAAGCCAAAACTTTGACGTTTGCCTGTACACATAACATATCGTGCAAATACAAAGGCACACAAGTAAAACAAAACACACGCAGCCATTAATCCTCATTGTCCTCGGTGATCAAACTGTGGTTTTGTCTACATGGCAAAGGGATAGTCTAATTTGTCTTCCTATCTTTGGTTGAAAATGGCTGCTCTGGAGTGATGCCACAGTAGTACAATGGCTGATTTGCACTGTCACCACCTGCACGTGTGCGCAACATGTGTCTGCATGGAGCATATCTGTAGAAGTACAGAAAGGGGGAGCTGGTGCATGTTAGAAGGAAACTGAAGGGAGTCATCACAGCAGTTTTGCATTGTTTGTAAGTTTATTTCCATTTCTGTTTGTCCCTTTCCCCTTTCTCATTACCTCACCCCTCTTCCACACTCTACCTCCGCCCTGCCTTCAGCCTTTTTCTCCACTCTATCTCTTTACAACTTCTTTTCCATTCGACCCCTCCACATCTTTTTCCCTTCGGCTGTGTTATCTGCTACTCCTGGTCTGGCATCGTCTTGAGAGCATCAAGCCCAGCTGGATCGCACAAAGATCTTCGGCTGACATTTCTCACTCTCCTTTCACCTCCACCCTTTTCGTCATCATCCCTTCATTTCTCAATGTTCGGGTTTACTGTCTGGCCTACATTCCTTTGCTCTGCCTCATCCCAAGACAGGTCCAAATCCTCTCTCATAGCAGGGTGCGTCCTCATGTCCTGGTTTTGGGCCAACCCTTTTCATCACTTCTCTACCTTTTAGTCCCCTTTCTCTATACTATCCACTTCAACTCCTCTCCCTCTCTTCCCTTCATTTCTTTCCCCCTATAGTTCGGCCTTCAAAGAATTACTAACTCGCTGTTGCCCCTTTGCTGTTCCATAGAGAATGAAGCCACAGTACCCTTTTCCTAATCAAAGTGTATTTTCTTCTTTCAGTCTTTTGAAGGAAATCAAACAAAGAGAGAAGAAATGCATAGCTGTTCCTGGTTGCTAGGATACCCTGTGTCTATGCTTCAAGCAGCTATTCACAAGCTTTTATTTACTCCGCTCTCTCTCTCTCCCTCTCCGTATTTTCTTCTTTTTCCTATTTTATTCTGATTCACTGTACCTGTTTATTGTCCTGCTACTTTATCTCTCCCAATCTGGCAAACAGGGTGAAAAAGAAAAAAGATTAAGCAAGATACGTGAGAGCCGGTGAGGGGAAGAGATGACTCTGACTGTTGCAGGGAGATGAGGGGAAACTTGAAGAGGAGGAAAAGAAAGTCAGACTATTGATTTTTCTCTCTTCTCCTGCTTTGTGTCACACAAGGGGCCAGTTGTGAAATCAAAAGGCCCCAAACAATGTCTCTTTTTTTCCACTCTTACTCTGTTGTCTCTCCTCCAAACTATCTTGTTCTTCTCTAGTTTTTCCTCTTCCTCTTCACTTTCCTGTATCAGTATCCCTTTGCTGTGCCAGATTTCTATCCTCATCTGTCTCCAGTACCCTCCCCTGCAGTCACCCACGGACCCTCCTCCCTGTTTATTTTTCTGTCTGACAGCAGCGCTGTAGACCCGGGGCAGTTGAAAGGAGGTGTGGCAGCCATTAGGCGAGCACCTCCAGTCGGCTGCAGGGTAAGAGGATGAAGGAGGAAAAGAGGAAGAGGAGGAGGATACAGTGTGGCTGATCCGAGATGATCTCAGATGCATGTTTCCTCCTCTGTTCTGTTCATTCTCGTTTTGTCCTTCCCCTGCATGCTCCTAATGGCTTCCTAATGACAGCTTGCAGGCACAACACACCCAGCCATTTATAACCATCTAGACAGAGAGACTGGGTGTGTGTATGTGAGGAGTGTTTAGAAGACAGGGGTGGGGGGGGGGGCATTAAAAAGCAGATGCACTGGATCTGCAACACACACATGCTGTTAGCCATCAGCCTGATTAAACAACTGTAGCCCAAGGCTGCCTGAACCCAAGAAGACAGAAATAGTTTTAGTGCCTTACTAGTAGCCGTTCGCCACATGTGTGAAAACCACCATTAGTAGAGGCAACTTTGTCTAAATACCTGCAGGCTATTTTCCCTTGCATAGCATCATCTGGCTGCATCTCTCTTTCGTTCTCCAAAGACAACTCACACCGAGGTGCAAACAAACCAACAACTTTGGCACCAAACTGGTTTTTCACTCCTGGTTGTTAAAATAAATGTTGACATGTGTTATTAGGCAAGAGGTGTGGAAGAGCTCCTTTTGCTCTCCAATTTTATCCAGCGTTTGGGCAAGAAAACAGTTTATATAGATGGTTATAATTGACAGTACAGGCTCTGGTGTCTAGGGTAATAACTACATCAGTCAAGCAGCATGCTGAAGATTTATCTCACTACCCAGGAATAAGAACAGACAACACACCAAATACTTGTAATTGACATATGGATTACATAACTTCCAGTGACAACCCGCACCTCGGTAAGTCTAGTGTTTCATTAGGAAATGGACTTGAGAAAACTCAAGTGGAGGAAGTCATTGGCAGAACAGCAACTACAGCAGGAGCCGCGAGGATGAATGAAGAGAGAGATTTAATGAGAGATTTAATGCACCACCTGATTTTTTTAATGCAGTTTATTTATTGTTTTTGTAGAAGTCTGACAAGGCATAAGCATTGTGTCTAAATTTGCACATTGTCATAGCCATTAAGTTGCAGTTAAGGTTAATTTTAAGAAAAAAATATTTGTAGAATAAACAAAACACCACAGGGGGCTTTAGACTAACCAGTAATCAGACCACATCAGGTGTTGTTACCCAACGAGCAGCCTACATTTGAATGTGGATGGTGCTTTTAGGCCCTCTAGCAAAACAGCTAAGCTGAATCAACTCTTAAAGAGTCCCAACCTGACGTCACATGTATTGGCTATTCATGTAAGTTGGGGTCCAGACCAGAGGAGGCCGGTCAAACAACAATATTCTTCCAGTTATGTTCTTGCTTGGTTTATTTCTTCTATCCAGCTTTGACTCCTGTGTTGTGCTTGTGGTCTGTGCTGCAAAACAGCGACACCAAGAAGCTTTCTTTGGTTTATTTTCATTGATTGAATTTCGAGGGGAGGAAATATAAGAATGAAAAGACGTGGGCCAGGGGTCAAAGTTTTTCTTCTTCTCTTTTGTCACTTAATGGCAGTTGGCAACTGCTTTTAGGTGCAGTACCGTCACCCTCTGGAAGGAGGGGGTTAAAGTTCAAAACATGAGGCCACAATGGGCCATGTAATTAAAATCCATCACTGCTGCAAAACCTTGCTGCAGTCCCTGCTAAGCATGATTTGGTTTGGATGCAGCCTCAATGTAGCTATGCCTTTGATGGGTTGTATGCCCTTTTTAGGTTCAGAAATGTGCTACAGTTGAATATGTCGACATATTCTGTTTTCCAAATGAAAAGCTGAAATGAATAAATACAACCTCAACCCTATCGTTAGCAACAGAAATGCGTACAAACACAGAAAGGCAGCTACTGTATTTTAACATCTTACCTGCATGTTTTTTATGGGACAAGTGAGATACTGTCTGCATCTGAAAATCATTAACTGCATTCCTTCAGGGCTGGAAGGGAAATCCCCCTGCAGATAAAGAGTGCATATGTCTGTGTGTGTATGTGTGTAAAGGGGTTGTGGGCTTGGGATCAAATCAACACCTTCTCACAGGCTGATCTCTCTGATGTTTCAGCCTGTGTTGAAAAGCTGCGTCACCTCCATCAGAAAAACTGTGACCACACACAACACCAGACACACCAGTTATCTGAGAGCAGGATTCAGTTCAGTGTTTGATAGTTCAAACCCTCAAAAGTTGCTTCTCATTGCGATTTTTTTAACATTAATAATCCTTCTTCAAAACTTTCTCTTCCTTCCATGTGTATACCTGCCTATGAGTCTGTCCTTATTTCTAGAAAATTAGTCTCTCAATTTTCTCTTAAGATTACAAAACAGAGTTTCCGTTGAAAGCGCATCCTCAGCTGTTAGCAAACTGGTAGCAGCCATATGATCGCAGTGTTGACAGCTCTCCATGACCTCATCCATTTATGTCAATTTTAGGCTCAGAGGCTAAAAAAAAGAAGAAGAGAAGGGAGTGAATAGAGGAGCTGAAAAAATGGAGAAAAGGTTAGGAAGACAAATAGGGAGACAGAGAAAGGGTAAGAAGAGCCAGAGAGAGACAAGGAAAAAAAGATCCAGAGAAAAATGCAAAAGAGAACAAAGGAGAGAAAGAATGAAGAGAGAGAGAATAAAGAGAGGAGAAGCAAGAGAGACAGAGAGGAGGAAAAGAGAGCACCTGGCAGCCAGTCACAATGCAAATACACTTCAAAGCATTGCTGTAAAGGTGGGATCAGTTAGTCAATGCTGCAGAGAGATGGGGTTCTAGGAGGTGACTTGGAAACTTAACCCGCATCTTCAATGCACATGCAAACACTTGTGTGCAACTGAACAAGCCAAAAGCACAAGGAAAGTAAAAGTGAAGAGAAAAGGAGGTGAATTCTGTGAGAGAAGCAAGCGCTAGTGTGCAAATGCATTGTATGTATGATGAAGTTGTGATGGTTTACGCCAGGTTATCAAATCAGACACGTGGATCATGGGCATTGTTGTTATTATTTTGTGGATGTTTGATAAACACCATCCTAATGTTCTCTTTAAAGTCATGTCAGCTTCCCGCGATGTCTGTCTAATCGGCCTCATCTCTTTCAGTTCTAATTCACTTAACGTGGCCGAGATGAGACAAAAAGAGCTGATGGGTGAGATAATGGAGCTGACTCCCAACCTGTCCATATAACAGTGCATACATGACATCCACACACACACACACACACACACATACACACACTCACTTAGGCATGCACACTGGTTCGAAGATGGACACGCACTCATGCATATACGTGCATGTGCATGGACAGAGCTCAGGATGGAGTGGATAATGAAACTGCTTCTGACCCTGTTCACTTACGATCCTCTGTCCATTACCCAAATGGACACCACTCTCTCCTATTGATCACAGCCCCTTCTCTTTCACTTCTCCGTTGCTCTTGTCGTTTTTCATCTCGTTACCTCTCCGCTCATCTGCATCGCTTCGCTGATGGTTTCCGTGGCCGTTGATGGGACGATAAATCAGGGGCCGCACCTAGCGATTATCACCGCAGAGACCAACTGAGCACACACTCCTCGACCCTGAAAACCTTGAATGCCCTCATTGGGAATGATACACATCACCTCAAGACATGCACTGTGGTTGTCCAATACGTGTGTGTGTCCTCTGACTCAAGACTACCTTTTTTGTGAACAGGTGAGAGACTGCATGTGTGTGTGCGCGCGCGTGTGTGTGTGTGGGTGTGTGAGAGAGAGAGAGAGAGAGAGAGTTATGAGTTACGAGAGCAGTAATGGAATCCCTTCCCTGATGTGAGGCGCTCGGCCCATTCGGAGTCCCGTCAACTGTGAAAATGTCAGCCATGATGTAGAGGGGCTGGAGCAGGTTTATGACATCATCAGTGTGCCGCCACAGCAGAGATATGGCAAAGAGCGCCCTGGCAGTCTGGTCTATCCACAAGGTCTCAAGTCGAGCAAACAGTCACAAAATGCTGGTACAAGACTTGTTTCTTCCTAAGTGCTTCATTCTTTCCCCGAACAGAATGAGACACTTCAGATAGCGAGGCAGCCCGGAGAGTGGTTTGAACTCAATCAAAAAGGTACACACTGAAAGCCAAACAGGAAACCCTACAAGTGTGTTGTGGGTGAAAAAGAAGGACACTGGATATGGGCATTTTAGCCTGGTATTTAGTCTGTGGCAGGGGCTTTGCTACTCATCTGGTGTCTGTCTGTGCCACTTATGGTGCCAATCCAAGCAAACTAGCAAGGCTGCAATCAGAACAGGACAATCACAGGGGATTAATACCAGCATACACCCTTCACCCCATGTGCACATTGAGATAACTAAAAGTATTCAAGTGCATACACAAACATTTGCATACGCACATTTGGGCATACACACCAAAGCAGCCCGCAGATGTACACAGTGGGCACTCTGACCTCGAGTCTAGCTGCCGATTTCTAAACATATGGTTGTCTCCATTATGCCTGTGGAAATGCGAGAGACTGAGCTTGTGGAAATGATGTTTCACCCTCTGTCAGGAGACTAATGTAAACAAATGCTCTCACAACAAGGCCTCACACCCACAGCGGGTTTGATTTGTCTTGCATCTCATCTCGGAAAGACTTGAGATGCCAGCTGTTTTTCAAGGCCTCTGACCCAATGGTTGTTTACCAAATATCCTCTGAAACACAGAGTCCACGCAGCCATTAGAGCCAAAGATCATGGTTGTTGTACATCTTTTCATGCTTTTCAAGTTTTTCATGTGTAGCCATGTAACTTTTTACAGGAATGTAGCCGGCTTGGAAACTTGTTTTTTATAACACCCTTACATGCAATATAACACCAAAATCCTCAGAGGAACCGCAGGTGGAGGAATGGGGAGACATAAATGAGCAGAAATGTGAAAGAAAGCAGACAAGGGGGAAAAAAAAGGACGGAAAGGGAGCCGAATGAGCAGGACAGGGAGGAGGAGTAAAAGGAGCGCTATGTGGATAGTGGTAAATGATAGGGTACAACTAAATGAGGGTATGTAATTTGGGGTGTTTAGTAATTACACTGGTTTGACAGAGCCATGTCAAACCATCCCTTTGTTGATCCCCCACTGCTCGGCTGCCTGATTTTCTGCCAGCATCCTCATGTTTTCCACATTTAGCTCCTCTCACTCTCTCTTTTCCCCCTCGCTCTCCCTCCCACTTGCTGTAGCTTTAAACGCTCCACTCCAGTGAAAAACTTTTACCAGCTGTATATTCCGTCTACCCCCCTCTTCATTTGACAAGCTTGAAATATAGAGGAAAATGTTAATATATGTTTTGTAGTCACTGGCCAGGTCTATGAAATTCATTTATATTGGCGGATGCTGGTGCCAGGCAGTTGACGGCGAGTGCATGTGATCTTTTGCTGATTTATTTCATCTCAAAAGCACATTATTCTGATGTGTGTGTGTGTGTGTGTGCGTGTGTGTGTGTGCGTGCATGTGTGCACGCGCGTGTGTGTGTGTAAAAGAGAGCAAGGCAAAGAGAGAACCAGTGTTTATGTGTTTATGTTATACAGGGTTTCGGTATATGTGCGTCCAAGAACATACTCCTAAAGCTTGGGCACCAACTGTGTCATAGAGGTTTTGGGTGGAAAGTTTCAAAAAGGAAACGTTACTTTTTCTCTCAAACATCAATATCCACATGCTGAGTCGATAAAATCCACATTAGTGAGGCAGGAAACCGGCAATAAAACCCAACACATGGAAACAGTCAAGCTCCTGTGATTTTGCAGTAGTATATGGGCTCCAATGAATATAATACCAATGATGAAAGACTAAACAGAGAATAAAGTGGGGTATGGAGGGATAAAGAAATAAAGAAGGAGAAATATTGTGCGAATGTGTGGGTCTGATTATCTTGGATACAGTAACAGCTGATATCAGCAAGCATCGGGGTCATGAAAATCTGCAACTCCATCCGTCTCTATGGAAGTTTTCCTTTCTTATGACTGGTAAACACAAGTTAGTTTGGCTGTTTCCTCGCACTGCAAACAAGGCACAAAAAATAATGAATCCCGGCAGCAATCTGGAATCCAAGTAACCACACACACACACACACACACACACACACACACGCATAGGTAGAAAAGGACTGAAAGGGTGTTGAAATGAACATAAAGCCGGCATTAGTGTAACCACTCCAAAACCCTGGGAGAGCCGCTCTTTTCAACCCACCCCCTTATTACATTACATGACCACAGATTTTTAACAACTGCACACACAAGCATATAAACACATATCCAGGCACACACACGCACAAGTTCACACAAAAACATATGCACTACGCTGCTTCCCAGTTCTATTTGACTGCCCCGGGCCCCTGACAGTGTTTGAACCCTGACCTTGTCACATTCGAGTGGGTCTGGGGGCGGAGAGGCGGATTCTAAGGGTTTCGATTTTACATGGAAGAGGTCGTGGAGAGCTCCATGCTCAGACAAAAGCCCCGGCTGTGGCGGGTGTCTGTGGGTCAGGTTGGGTCAGGGGTCAGCCCCGCACCCTAACCCTCTCTCTGTCTCCTGCCTTTTTCTCTTCCTCTCCTCCATCCATCTCTCTTTTCAAATGGAGAGGAAGATCCGAGAGAAATAATGGCCTTATTCTGCCCCCACTATCATCCTAACAGTGGGGATGCATACTGAACAGGGGCCACGGCGAACCAAAGGGTTCCTATTTTCTCGTCTTCCCTATGCTTTCACCTCCTCTTGCCCATTTAAACTCTCCGCCCCTCCATCTTCTCCTTCTTCTTCCCACGATACCCTCATTATGCCTCTGCTACAAACTAACCAATGCTGTTTTCGTTTCTGGAAGCATCACCCGCTTCCTATGTCTTCAAATAAGATAGCATAACAGGCTCTTATAGTGAATCTGTGCTGTAAGCTACCTGCCGCTGCATCATCTCCTACAACCCACCATGACCCCCTCCTTTTCCACCTTTCATTCTTTCTGTCGGCCTCCTGCCTATCCAGTGGGCCTCACAGCCCTCTCTCCAGCTGGCACTACAAGCTGACCTTTGCCACAACAAAACAGCACCAATGCTCGCTGTTTCTGCCTACATGCATGCACACACACTCACACCAACACACAAAGACACGTGGACCTACTACTACAAATGCAGCAGGAATGCCAGCAGGAGCACGAAAGAGAGCAATGGTAGAATACAAAATGACAGCCTTGTTCCTCTTTCAGCTGGGGGCTTAACTAAAGACCTGTTCTTCCCTCAGCCCTCCATTTTGTGCTCATCTGACCCCTTTGGTCCTTCTAGTTGCACCTTAGCAAGGGGGCTCGCAGAGAAAAGTGGCAGCCATTCCAGGTCCAAATGTGATTAATTTGCCACATTCACCGGGGTTGCTCCCTACACACAATAGAAGTGGACTGTCTAGGAGTCCATTAAAAAGCCTCACAAGCCAGAGGGCCCCCATCCCAGGCACTTGGCAACGACAAGGAGGTCACACACTGCAGTCAAGAACTTTTTAAAGGTGTGTGTGAAAGTAAAAGGCAGAGTGTGTGTGTGTGTGTAGACTGCAGGGCATGCATGCGTATGCACTTTAAAGTTTCTTTAACCAGAGAAATAATATTATGATAGCCTGGCACGTCACAATATGTGATGGTAATGCAGCAGAAAAGAGGTGCTGTCACTGTGTGATGGGAGCACATGAAAAGGAATTCCCTCAAGTAATCAATCATAAAAGGTAATTGAAATTATCACTCATACTTGAAAGAAAATCACAGAAAGCGCTTGTTAGGCCTCATTTTAATACTTCTGCTGTGCATTTTGTTGGCCTGCGTGTAACTGGAGATCCTGCTAAACTGGAGATGATCACCTCCATTCTTGAAAGCACCGCATTTAAAGCTAACAACATCTTAGAGAGAAGGTACTTGGAAGTAAAATCACATTAAAATAGAAAGCTCATTTTAAATAGAAGTAGACTGATCACAACACAGCAATTCCCCTGAAACTTCGTAAAACTACACAAACAGTAGACATACACTGTGTTTAATACACTGCTCATCTTCACTTGCATTTGTATTTGTGCTCCACTCTGCTTACGAGGCGTCTCTCAGTCTTCGCCTCCCTCCCTCTCTCCCTCCCTCCCTCATCCACTTGGTCTCATTTGCAGAAACAACGCTGAGTGCCGAAACAATGTCATAATTAGTCCTGATTGATGTAGCATATTAAGCAGCAAACAATTAGCATACACTATATTGCTACTCTGGCCATCTGAGAATGACTGATGTGACTGACCCGCGCTAAGCACAAGCTCAATAATCCAGGATGTGTGTGTGAGAGACACACACAAACACGCATAGAGGCAGAGAGAGAGTGTTGTTTCATAAATAGGGCCGCACATTCAAGCACATTATGTTGGAAAGTTCTTTGTTCTGTTATTTCTCCCGCAAACAAATCAATTTAATTTGTGAGATGAAAGGTTGAAAGCTCTCATGAGTAATTTTACCACTGTATTGAATACTAATAACGTTTCTGCCTCAGTCTGCCGGAGAGGTAATATCGTTTTTTTTCCTCTTATTCTTCTTCTTCCTATTCTCTGTTAAAGTTTCAAATGGTGACTGGAGGGGAAAAGCTTCAGATTACGAGCACCATGTTAGCAGTTCATTATGTACTTATATTGTAAATACAGAGAGAATAAAGAAAACACCAGGATTTAAAAGACAAAGATGAAGAGATTAGGAATAGCAAGGTATATTTCATCTCCAACCGAGCATGTTTAATATTCCTTATTGTTCTCTCACAGTTAAGTGCGGTCTGTGATTTAGCACCAAGAATACTCCATTCACACGGAGGAATGGAAAAAGCCAGTCTATTGTAAAGTTGTCCATCAAAGCTGAAAGTTTACACCTCAGCTGTATAACAGAGCAGAAAAGATTACAGGGTGTATATGTTGAGCTACTGAAAGGCACTCAACAGATCAACGAGAACGCACCATGCAGGCAAAGAGGCAGAAATGACACACAGCTTACATTTACTCACGTGCTGTTTTTAGTTCAATCAAAGCCAAGCTAGCATGGAACAGCGCAGGACGTTTTGTTTGTATTCCTGCCTGTGTGTGAGCATGATTATGCTTGTCAGTGCATTCATGTGTACACATTTGTGTGCACAGGAAGCCACCACTGTCTGACTGGCCACATGAGCTGCACTAGTGCCGCTGAAGGGGGTCAATTATCCGGCTTTGTTCCTAGCATGGGACATCATCTTATCCCTGCACAAAGCTGAGGCTGAGACAGGGCCTCTGAAGCCACTGCGACCAATTGTTCTCTCTCTGTCAGACAAATGGGAGGCATGGGTTCAAAAACAGGAGGGGTTGAAGGCTTTTATGCTGAAGGCCTTTACATTTCCATTCCAGTAGTGCAGATTTACAACAAAATAAAAATGTTCATCATCTGAAAGATAACTACTTGGTTCCTGGTTTTCTTCACTGACTATGTTTTTTCTTCTCTCTGTCTTGCACTCTGTTTCTGCGCACTCTCCCCCCTCATCTCTCTCTGGTGCAACACAAGACCTTGTGTTGCTACTAGAGGGTCTCCAGAGCTCACAAATCCCTGTGAGGGTTCCCTCAGCCGCTAAAAGCCCAGCCTAGGGCTCCCTACCTGGGGCTCTGTGCTTTGGATGTTTCCTTGGGGACCCACAGACATGGTGGAGGTAGGCTGGAGGGATAAACACAAATTTAATACTACTGGGAGGATTTAAGAGGCGAGAGTATGGGAGAGAGCATGGGAGGTTATGAAAGCAGATGAAGTCAGAGAATAAGTGAGTCAGAAAAGTGGAGAAAGGGGAGCATAAGTGAAGTATTTGCCAGCAAAGTGGTTCTTTCTGATCACAGCACACAGCGAGCTCCCCTGTGCACAGGTAGGTATGACTGGGCAGGTTTCCCAAGTGCAAATGAAACCACAAATGAGAGTGAGAGAATAAGGTGTCTTTCTAGGAGAACAATGGCTTACAAGAACACCCAACAAGTTTGTTTCTGCATGTTTCTCGTTATAACTCTCACCTTTAAAATTTATAGAGCTGTCAAACCTGTTTTTAGTTTCAGCTACAGCTGAGGACGTGCAGCACTGACACCTCTGAGCATAGATCATTTTATATACAGTCTGTACTGTGCTGTGTGCGTTGGTGGATTACTGTTACTGATTTTGCCATACATCTGGCATTTGCAAGAATGCTGACTATGTCTGCATGCTTGAGTGTATGCATGAATGTGTGTGTGTGCATCTGAAGCGCTGTGGTGTTGAAAGAAAAGAAAGAAAGAATTCTAGAATAAAGCCACAAGGGATGAAGAGCGCTCCTCATCTCCCGCCATTAGAAAAGGTCAGTCTCCTCAATATTAACTCTGGTTCAGGTCACCACGCTGATTACGCTACAATAACCATTTTACACACTGCATCTATGGACTCCCTCCACCCCACACCCCCCGCATACACACACTTTTGACTCTGCCCGTCCTCACACGTCCATTTGGAATTAAAACCTTCCCCTGGAGAGAGTCCTGTCGGCGCCCCTTGCAGACATACATAAACACGTTCTCACACAATCGTCTGCAATCACGATCCTTTATAACGGTCTTAGCACAAACCCAAAGCCCTCGGAGACCCCTGCTCCCTGTGCCCACGCCACAATGTGGAAATATAAGTTGATATGGTAGAAGTGTGAAAATGCACACCGACACACATGCAAGCACACACACACACTCAGACTGCAGGAAGCACGAATACAATACACCATTAGGATTGGAAGAATGTTGTGGGTTTCCATTGGGGACTTGACCTGACCTCCAGCCACGGCCTAATCTCAGCATTTCTTTACACCAGATTGGAGGTAGATTAGGCTAAAACCTCGACCCCTTCACCTCACGCAGTCCCCGATTCCCTGAAAAAACAAAAAACTTTTTCCTCAACAAACTTCCACAGAGACAAGTGTGGACCCTGATTAATTGTGGCATGGTGTAGCATTTTCATTCGGCATGATGAAAAGCTGTTATGAATTCATCACTCTGTGTGTTTGCTGGATTGTTCATTACAATCTGACCATTTCTGAACTGTGGTTACTCTTGTACCACACATGTAAACCAGCTGACATGAAGTAAACTGTTGAGGTGATGGTAAATCATGTCACGGTTTCTTGGCAAACCTGTTGCAAAGCAAGCTGCAGCAGGCTTCAAAGAAAACCAGTAATGGGCATGTGTAAGTGTTTCGACCACACCCCCACCCTCTCCTCATGTCAATAATTACTGAGATGAAATAGACTAATTTTCTTGCAAATTTGCGGTATTCTGATTGCTGTCACATTGTGGAAAAAAGACTGGAATTAAATAAATCCATTAAAACTGTGTGTAACGCTGAGAACGGGAGACAAGGGAACAAATGCAACAAGGGGTAAATATATAAATAAAGAAAATGAAAAGAGCAGAAGTCATCATGAGTGAATTAATTTTGGCTCAGCGGTGGAGCTGTATTAAATGACACCTAGTGAAACATGTAGCTAAAGCTGTCATCTCCGGTGCCTCCTTTGTACACTGAATCATCCTAATCCTGTCTAATACTGTAGTGCTAAATGTCTGTCTTTGCTGCCTACAATGACTTATATTAGCCTAGTGTTGTGTTAAATTACGTTGCTGAGCTTTTCCTCCCATTGTGGTTCCAGAAAAAAGGAACGCAGCAGTGTGGATTCAAATGGAACATGACTGAATTTAATAATAATACCATCATAGTCATGGGATGTTCTTGTGAGTAACAGGGGCAAGTTGTTTGCATTTTCTTCTGTTTGTTTTGTCTTTTGCCCATTATTCTTCAGTATTCTCACCCAGACAACAAAACCTCATTCAAAAAATGCTCTAAAGTGTCACAGCAGATGATTCATTAGCATGTAACATATTATCAAATAACACATTCTGGACAAAAACTAAACAGAGCTGACAGGCTGTTGCTCTTTATCTTTCACTCACACAAATAAACACACACTCACACCTCAAAGGACTTTAATACCAAAAACACCACTGAGTTTGACCAGAAGCGTCTTCACTCCGATTCTAACAGTTGAGTCAGGAGATAATTAAGTATTATCCTGTGGTGTAAACACACCACAAACAGTTCGGCACAAAAGCATCATGGTGTGAGAAACAGTTTTACTACTGCTATCTTACTCTAAAAGAATAATTCCCTAAATCTCAGAGTTGCAGTAAAGAAAGATACCAGACAAGACAGATGCTTGCTGTGTTTTAAGGCCCTTTTGGACAGAATGCAGTTTTAGTTGCTCTCACCACTGTCACGGCGAATCAGCACCAGTTTGCCCAGCACAGTGCAAGCAATTAATAAAAAGTGGGTTTTGGAGCCCAGTGTTGTGTCTCAGAGGGCCTTTACTTTGAAGCACAATGATCAGGTTAGCAAAGAGTGACTAATTTAAAAGCTGCGACTTTAACCTCCTTTGACTTTTACAACATAGGCCTAAACTTTGAGGGAATTCATTGGTGTAACTGGGAAAAAACTGGGCTTTTTTTTTGGTTTGGTTTTGGTTTGATTTTTTTGCAATTTCAGCAATATCTGCTGCCTTCCCTTTAACGCACAGCCCACACACAGCTCCAGCTTTTTTTAGTTTTTTGCTGATTCAAAAAATGATTCAATCCATGACTCCAAACCGTGATGCGATCTGAACTGTGAGTTTTGTGATTTATTGCACCCCTAGCGGTAATTATGAGTCAGGCTGCTCCTACAGGCATGTTGGCCACCACCAGGCAGCAGCTTAGTGGATAAATCACATTTACCACGAAAAGATGCCTCACGCTCGCCTTTCCGGGAGCTGAAAAATGAGTTCCAGGTAGAAAGGGAAGTCATGACGGATCTTCTCCCAGGTCTCATATCTGCTCCTACTGTGATCTGGGCCATCCGTGGGTGAGGGATGATACTCTGGGAGCACGGGAGAAGCACTTTGTCATCTCTGACGATGAGAAGGAGGAACTGTCAGGTATAATCAGCAGGATGACAGGGGTGAAAGCAGAGAGGGGCACAGTTTGAGGATGGATGAAAGGAGGCTGGCATCCCTCTTGTTAACACGAATTATTAATCCAGCTCTGCTGGATGCAGAGTTTAGAGTAAAACAAGAGGGAAAGAAATAATTCATTACAATCCCTTTTGGGAATTTTTTAAACAAACTGCCCACTGGGTGCAATCACATTGTCAGTTTTGACACAGTTTTTGCACATTACTGCTGTTGATATTTGTTCTTGTGACCGTGACCTCTACACAAACACATTAAGCAAATACATGATTAGGTCTTACTCACAATCAGTTGCATGAATAACACATTAAACAAAACAGTGGAGGAAACTCTGCACATGACAAATTGTCCTCTGCATGTTTGACAAACCAGCTTATTTTCCTGTCAAATGAATTGCTGTGCAGGCCATAATTAAGGTTAGCAGGAAGGGAGTAGAACATCTCAGGAAGCGCACTGTTTGTTGAAGGAAATGATAAAGAAATTCCAAGTCTGTGCCTCTACACCCCCCATTGTATGCATCAGATCAGAGCAGGGTGCAATGTAGAATAGCAGACCTTCTTTACTTATTGTATTGCCCTATTTGCTGGCAACATAGAGCCTAGGATATCACCTAAAATCCATTATCTTTCCATTTTCCCTCTGAGGAATATGAGTAAATAATATCTGCCAAAAAATAAGCTTTAGCTAAGGTGCACAGACAGCACAAGCAGTCAACAAAAGGGAAAAGGATCATTTTGGGCAATCAATTTGATTCCCTGGCTGTAACAGAGACAGTGTGAGCCAGGAAGCCCCGGGGCAGACCACAATATGATTCATAACAGCACAAAAAATAAAACGACATGGCATCACAACCACTGAGCAGCTACTGATGAACTGAATAAAAGGAAAAGAAAGTACAATGAGAGGGGCATTATTGGCCTTCCTTTATTTTAGATTCATTACACTCATACACCAGTGTAAACAAATCAACATACACGAGATAGCACAGAAACTAGATTTCACCATATTAAGTCGTCACATTTTAATTCACAGAGTGTCCTGAGCCTCCATTTGTTTTTATTTACGGAATATTAAAATATGTTCTAAATTAACCGCTTTCCTCCTTTAATCCCCTGTGTCTTCAACTCTCTCACTCTCTCAAGTGTACAACGCACACACACATAAAAACAAAAAAACAAAGCAGATAAGGAGTGAATAAAAACCTTTATTAGCTTATAAACAGCTGTACTGCTGTAATTACTCCATAACTAAACCTATCTACCCTGGAACAAAAGGCCTCACATATAGATAATCAATTACACACTGATGTATGTGCACACATACACACGCACATGTTGTCATGAGCTCTCAGCTTGTCACTGTGGAGAATGTGTGTGCATCTGCAGAACAAAATCTGTTGACCAACGAAAACAAGAGCTCATTGCCCAACCCACTGAATTTGCAAAGCAATTCCAAGCTGGATCTTTTTCTTGCTGTTGCAAAGCACATTTCTTAATTTCTATCGATTGAGGATGATTGACGAGGAGAGCAGAAATGCAGAATAAAGTTTTTTCTGTCCAGTTTCAGGCCTTAAACAGAGTGCAGCGTGGTCTTAGTGTAATATGTGATTGAGAGAAAGAGAGGTCTTTTTTTTTTTTTTTAAATCTCTTTGCCACACTATGACCTCCAGATGAAATCAGGGAGCTGTTGTGAAGCACAGTGCCCAAATAGAGCTGAGGTACCTGGGCTACCTTTTCTCCATGTGGACCCTACGACCAGAGTCCCCTCGTGGGAATGAAAGAGAAGAGACAGATGAAAGCGGCAAAGAGGGGATGACTCCCCTGATCCCCTCCTGTCTTCTCCGTCACCCACCCGGAGGAAAATTTAATAAAGTCCACATACCAAGAGCCACACAAGAGAGAGATGAGAATACATGAAAGGAAAGATGGAGAGATGGAGAGATGGAGAGAGGAGGAGATGGAGGGGTGGCAGTGATGACTGACCCCTCTCCAACAGTGTCATCTCTGACC
>JAQLOL010000022.1:397796-415453 GCA_029783665.1 Naso thynnoides | reverse complement strand
TATTTTAAGATAATCCTCTTGACCTCTCCCTGTAGACTAATGTAAACTTCACTTACAGCTATCACCACACATACACACACACACACACATACACACACACACACACACAGAAGGGCACTCACACACGCAAACTCCACCACAACCACACAAAGGCCTTAAGGGTTTTCACATGTGCAAAAAAATTTCTCAAGCATTTTTTGAGATGCATTCACACACTGACATGCACACACACACAAACACTGAGGAGGACACTATCAACTACCAGCAGAGGAGGGGTGGGGAGGTCAGCCTGGAGGTCAGTGAACATGGCTGTTTTCACACCCACTTTACAGCCATGGCTGCATTCCTCTCCTGCTGCGTCCCAGTTCTCTCTCTCAGTCTCTCTCTCACTCACACTCACATACAAAAACACACTTGATAACAAGCATATATGACTGACTGACTGGTGCGCATGCAGCGTGTACCCCCAGCTGCTTTCATTTTCTCTGCCGTAGAAACAGAGCTTTCCCTCCCCATCCCCTCCTTAACCTGCTGTCACCATCATAGTGGGTTGCGTTGATTACTTCTCATGCGGGCCAATTTTCTTCCTCACCCCATCCACATGTTTCAGCAGAGTGGCACAAAGATGGCGTGAACTCTATTTTCAAAAAGCCTGGTTTATTTTTCTATTTGATTGATTAGTTAGGAGGAAAAGAACAGCATTATGGACTATCAGTAATGATGTGAAGATGATATTAGAGACTTTAATGCACATGCACTTATTTCTCCTGTTTTTTCTACATCTCTGACATCTCTTTCAGCTTCCTATCTCCTAAAATTGTATACATTAACAACTGTGCTCACAAAGTGTCTTAATTTTACCACAGAGTCTCATTTTTCCCTCTAAAAACCAATTTCACCTTTTTTTATAGTCCATTTCAATTTTGGTCATGATTCTAGTAATGCCTTTTTGATGCAGGATAACTGGTTTCATCAAGAGCTTCAATTTGATATATAGGAGTGATTCTAGCCAAAATGACAACTGTCTGGCCTCAAGCCCGAGATTTTCCTCCTCTCACACACAGTAATCTGTACGCTCACACAGCCGGGGTCACAGCTGGGTGAGATGGGAAGGCTGACTGACTGGCTGGGTGGTTTCATACCTTTTTTTTTTTTTTTTGTTATTGTTCTTTTTCCAAGAGGACAATTAGAGAGCGCATCATAACAGAGACTCATTAAAAAGATGTGAGAATGCAGCTCAATGTGTCTGGTGTCAACATGGCAGGTCAGGCATGCCAACAGGCAATTATGGACATGAAAAATGAAAAAAGGATCCTTTTAGCAAGTTCTGTCAATTAGAGGTGTGTGACAGTTAAAAACACGTCATGGTGCGCCGGTAGAGCAGGTTCCCCATATACAGAGGCTATGTCCTCGCCGCAGCGGACTCCGGTTCGATTCCACCTGTGGCCCTTTGCTGCATGTCATTCCCCCTCTCTCTCCCCTGTTTCCTGTCTACTCTTCAGCTGTCCTGTCCTAATAAAGGCAAAAAAAAGCCCAAAAAAATATCTTTAAAAAAAAAACACGTCATGCTGTTTTGCATTAATTAAAACTCTGTATACAATTAACCCCCTCTCCTGAATTGAGATCTGGTGTTTAGGAGTGACTGTCATGAATCAGTTGATGTGATGCTCTTACATCAAAAGAGATGTAAAACTAAACCGCTGTGCGGATACAGACAAAGTGGCACCTCAGAGGTATAATGGTTTGCTTTTAATACCATAAACCATAAAAAGGAAACATTAAATCTGCTCTCAAGACACCTTTAAATACATCCTCCCCCATCATCAAATTTCCCCACAGTTTTACAGTGCATTATTACATAGTGTAGCATTTCCCTAATGTTATGTCTGTTTACTGAGAGCAGCGCTGGGATGCAGCAGATCGAGCAGTGTTCTGGAGATCTGTGCAATGATCTTTTTCCGACATTGTAGCACCAAATCTCATTGATATACAGCTCACACATCCATAAATATGATGCTGTCTCACAAGCCCAGGCAATGGGACGTTGTCAGTTAGAATTACAGAGAGCGCCATGCATGCATTGTGCCCTGTAACCCCATTCATACTATCTTGTGCTTCAAACTGTGAACGCAGATTAGGCTGGGTAACGTATGAGGAGAAAATAGGATTTTGCCTCTACAGAGCGCAGATGTGAAATTTTCTTGGCCCTTTTGGCGGATAATAATCACCTTTATCCTGTATACAAGAGAAAATTGGCTCTTCAAGGAGTTTAACTAAGAAAAACATTTGGTACCTGTAGATATTCATCATTTAGAAGGCTGTGTGACAAACAATTTTACGCCACATCTTATGCTTGAAATCACACATTCATAAGCAAGTGTCACGCTCAAAACCTGAAAATTCATAAACTTAACATAAACCTTTCCCATTACATCTGAGCTCATTGATAACATTACCTCCTGTCTCTTTCTCACTCTCTCACTCTCCCTTAATTCCCTGCCACCTCCCTCTTTAGGATGCATATTAGATTAAAGATTTTATTGTCACACTCAATGCACTTAGAGCGTTGGCAAACTAAATCACAGGGAGACAGCATGTCATAGAAGAGACACCTTGGGTTGACTAAGTCATGAGGAGCCAGCACAAATCGATGAGAGGGACTAATCGGATGTATCTGCTGGGACGGGCCCTGCCCTGAATCCAAATGATGGACACCAGATGGGGACTGATGTTGCCATTAGTACACCATCAGTGCAGTAGACAAAGTGATGTAAGGACAAGGGCTCTCTATTCAACAAGGAATCAGGTTTTCAATAGGGACAGCCAAGGTCCTTCTGTTCATAGAGAGACAGCAGGAACTTGTGGTGGTGCTGGTTTGCCAGAGTTTGTGCATGCACAAGAGAAAAAGAGGGAACTGGTGTTGTTTTTAAGAGACCTGCAGAAGGAACACATATCCTCCCAAGGACTGAAAGATAAGGGAAAAATGGGATGCAACAGAGCAATCCCACACGGGCTTTGTGAGGTTTTTGAACAAGACCTTAAAAACCTAAATCCATGTGACTTTTAAAAATAATGATTCATGCGAGTGTTTTCTGATCCACCCTATCTTGAGGTTTGCACATGTTGAGCAACTAAAACTACTCAAAGTTTCGGAAACACCATGATCATAGTTAGAAGTAAACTGATTGTTAAGAGCTCACAAGTTACACACTTTAAACAAATAACAACCAACTTTTGCAGTTTTTCTGGTGAGGATAATATCATTTAAGGCAAAGTTTATTTTTGCCTGAGATGAGAATTACAACTGGCATTCAGAGTTTAAAGGAAAAGTTTAACATTTCTGTGAATACACTTCCTCATGTTCTTGCCAAAAAGTAGATGAGATAATTGATCAGTAGATATAATGAAGCTAAATTCAGCAGCTGGTTGCTTAGCTTAGCCTAAAACACAAATACACCTACATCTGGAGATCCCTAATTTACATGTTCCTTGTTTTGTTTTAATCCATTCAAAAACTAAAGTGTAAGAAAATGACATATATTGTGGTTTTGCTTGGGATTATATACTGGACTAATTGACTTCTTGACTAGAAGGGCTGGGCCAGTAAATGGATTTTGCTAACTTTTGCAGAGACACGTTAGCTTTCAAATGTTTTTGCTAGGCTAAGCTAAGCCAACTAGCTGCTAGCATACTTATTGTACAGAAGAGAATGGTATCAATCAACTCATCCAACTGTCTGCAAGAAAGTTATTAAGCTTAATTTACAAAGGGTCCTGTTAAGTATTTCAGTAATGAACTCTCTGTCTCAACCCCTTAAAATCTACAAAGTTTCTTTGCCCCCAATGTTAAAGGTCCTCACAAGTATAAAGCGCACGAGTTCATGTGTGCAATGTGTGTGGGGGTGTCCACATATCTGTGTATTTGAGATCCATCATGAATGTCTCAGAGAGAATTTTGCTTTTAAAGTCTTGAGTCTTATCTTCTATCACAAAGTAAATATTCCAAAAAGCAGTTTTACTTTCTGGGATGAATGAGAACGTCCACACAGGCTCGTTCCTCTGGGGTTTAGGACATTCCATCAGCAGATAAAGAATTAATAAGAACATTCTTCATTCTTCAACAGGACGTTATCAGCCAGCGCTGGTGTGAAAACAGCTGTTTTATGTCTGACCTACACCCAGTTTTTCAGCAACCTTTTTCTCCCATTCCATCCACAGTTTAATGAACAAAAGCTTGCTCACACACACAGAGGTAAAAGCCACATACAACCACATGTCCCAGTTGTATAAATGTTTATTTGGCCTGCAACAAAGCCATTTGCTTCTTCCTATCTATGCTTGATGCATTATATTGAGCCATATTTTATCACACTGTGCACTAATGACATCAGCTCCAGCTGTGTGTGTTCCCAACTTCTCTCAGAAACATTATATGTAATGCTGTGTGTGTGCACCAAACACACCATATACATGTATTTGTGCACACTCTTCAGTGCATGTGTGTGCGCTGAAAATGTTATATTGGTCACAGCAGTATTGAGCTACTTTTTCTTGTTGTTGTTGTTTTAAACCAAACTCTTTCCATTTATAACCCTTAAGTGTATTTCCTCCAGCGGGAAATACAGGGTTAATGATAAAGAGTGCATCGCATGGTGGCATTTTATTCTTAGATCTAATTCAGAGAAGTCTAACTTATCCTCATTACAGGGACCTGTAGAGGAGCAAATGACAAATCACAGTATGCGATAATAAAGGTGACACTGTGAAAATCCCTTGGCTGGGATCCATCTCATCATTATGAGAGCATTATGAATGGATGTAATAAAAGTGAATTAAGACAGGACACCGCTGATACAGATATTATGAGCACATTGTCCCTTCCCTAATGTGAATGGTGCTTCAACTGGCTTCTGCAATAAGGGTCCCAATTTGGAGAGGCTATCCTCAACTCTGAGTAATACTTACATATTACCAAAAAGCTAGGAGGAGAGAGGGTGGGCAACTATCGAATCCTCTTTTGTACTCTCTGTGCTCTTTTATTATAGCAATGAATGTAAAAAAGCCTTTGATATCCCTGGCTACAGTGTGCAACGCAGCAGTCATTCAGCTCTACGGGGCCTCACGTCTCTCTTTGAAGTCCCAGGAAGAAATTGATGTTCCACTGTCCCTTTATGACTCTTCTGTCGAAAGGAAATATAGATTCATAGGCCCAGGACAAAGCTAATAGCCAGACTTGTTCAAAGCAAAGGAGCAGAATAATAGTGCCGTGTGTCAGTTCAAGCCAAAGAACATTAATCTCTTATTAATACCAGTTGATTCTCCTTTCAAACTGTACTTTTCCTGCTTCTGTCTTTCCTTGTCTCTCGTTCTCTGGAGGGTGTTGCTCTGTGGAAAAGGCCACCATTGCAGAGCTCAGCCATACATTACTGACGAGGGTACAATAGCATTAGTGTATGCTTAGCCTGCTAATTCTCACTGCCATTATGGAAAGTTTTCTAATCGGGCCATTTGTAATTCTGCACATAAAAGGATAAGCTGAGATTGTTGCAAGAGGGCTTATGACGCTGATCAAATTAAGATCATTTTCTCCCAATAGAAATACCTGATAATGAGAAATACAATTGCCATGGAGAATATCATCAAGTGTATATTGACAAAGAGATTTGCCCTGAGGTATATGTTATGTACACTGCATATGCAACAATGTTTCAAGCTACTGCCTATTTATTTTTTATATACAGCACTTTTTTTCCACATTTGTTGTTCAGCACATCAAACGTCAACAAAGTAATGCCAATTTATGTGTATTTATTAGTGAATCGTGGCCCCATTGTGTCATTCAAGCGAGTACATTCCTGTCTGTAGTGATTGTGAGAATGTTTTATATCCCCCTGACGCCTCAGAAATCCTCCCTCTCCAAAAATCACTCACCTACTGGGATAGAGCATTTCCTTTTCATGCTCTTAATTTGTCTTTCTTCAATAGAAGGAATGAAGGACACATAAGAGCTCACGGTAAACATGCCTCTAATTTCCTGCCAGTTGTGTATGCACGCATTTGCACATAGCTGGCAGGGAACAGACATGCACACACGTACAAACACAAGTCATCATGATGACATGCAGCATGGATTCATGTTGGAATGCGTGTGCACACCTAAACACATGTGCAAGTGGAAGGTTCTCACATTTACACATTCATAATCATAGACGCAAAGACATTAAAATACAACCTCTGGAAATTGTGGGGTGGAAACATACAGCTTGTGTTTCCCCTCAGAGAAAATGTTTAGTGTAATCACATCTGATAGGAAGCTGAGAAACCACATTAATTGGCGTTGGCGCGCTGTTTAGAATAATGAGGATACAGTGTTATGAGCAATTCAGCTCTTGTACTTTATACTGTACACAAACACGTGCACAGATCTGTTTCCCGCTGTGACTAAAGGCATTCTGTTTTGGGAGTGTTGCCCATCACACCTGCATTGTGATGTCATCAATTTTCTTTTTAAGTCTTTATAAAATATGATGTCATCGTTCTATCCGGCGATTCAATCCAGGGAAATGTTACGTCAGTCCAGTTTCCGCAAATGTAACACAAATCACAATGACTTCCAGAAAAACCAAAGTGCAATCCAAGGCCGTGCTGTGTTCAGAGTGGATCAGCACCTCCTAAACACGTGGATCAGGAAAATAATGTCAATGCTGCCTGATTTAATGATAGGATGGACCTTATATTACAGCAGTGTGATATTTTAATTGCAATAATTAGAGCCAGTGGAAGATTTTTGTTGTCTTTAGGCTTAATGGCAGCAAAACAGAGCTAGCATGTCTCACATGCACTGAAAACATCTGTTCAAAATGTGAAGCATTTAAAGGAGCAGTTTGTAACGCATGGCCAGAATTTATGTTTAAACATCTAACAAATGAACTAAAATTATCAGCAGAACGTAAAGAACAAACAGTTTTGACATTTTGTGGACTTTCACTGACTTTGTTGCAGAGACACAAGCTGAAGTTAGCATGCTAACTAGCTAGCTACCAGGCGTCCTGTTTCAGGCTTAACTGCAATGTCAATTCATAGCAAAACACAATGATCACTGCATTAGATGTCAAAGTCCCTGCTGAAGATGCCCGACATCTCGCTCCCTTCCCACTTCATGCCTCTGCTGTCCCTGCTGCTGTGTCTTCATAGCCCCAGCAGTCTGACTCCTGGTTGGAGCCAATTTAAATCATCTTGGTATGGTAAAGTGCAGTCTCACTGTGCTCACTGGGAGGCTGCAGGGTGCAGTTCCAGTGCCCAAAGTGTAAACACCAACACCCATCCTTTGTTCCATGTTCACAGTCTAGACAAAATGATCAGCATATAGGGCCCTTTGCTTCAAAGCTAACTGAGCTAACAAGCTAAGAGAGCTACAGCAAAGAGTAAGCAGCAATTAGGTGGTAGCTAACTCTGGTGATACACTGCCTGCTGTTATTTTAAACGTTGTCCTTTTAAGGTTGGTTCACTAAACTACAAATGAAGGAGAAAAAAAAACGTTGTCTCATTTAGTTTTGGATTTGTATGCCCCGGTTGTCAGATATCCCACTCACATTGTGTTTATAGTATTCACAGCAAGGAAAACTTTGTCTCTGAAGTCACTGAAAATACCTTTTGCTTAACAAATAGTGCCTATTAAAAGTGTTAGTGATGTCTGTGGATTAACGAAAGCATATAGGATATTTTGCTCTTCAAAGACATGCTGCTGTTGAATTCTTTTTTTTTAAAATAAATCTAACTCAATGCAGTGATCACCACAAACAAATTTGTATTCACCTCCACTGTACTTGGTTGGCAGCTGAAGTCTCATAGGCATTCCAATATCTTCAAACCTGGGTAAATAAAACCAAAAGTATCTCCATGGTTTAACACTATTAGTGAGAAGTGAGATGATGTGGGTTTTTGGCAAGTTATGTGAACCACGCATTTAAGTACTGTTGATTTTGGATGGCATTTCAGAGTATTTTGGATCTCAGAAAGTTTCAGGATTTTGTACAAGAATCACTTCCAAAGGATGAGTAAAGCACATAAAACAACATTCACATCAATACACCCAACTACGCCTGTGTGATAAGTATCAGTATTACACATCCACCCACCAGACCCTCACACCTGCTGGCCAGCAAGCTAGCACAACACGGAGCCGCCCTCTGAACTGACATGTTTGACTAATACCAACTTGTCAGCACCATGTATTCCTGCAGCTCAGGATATTGGAGCAATTACCTTCATATAGCTCTCCCTCGGAGCGCAGGGGTCGTCGGAGCCTAATTCATCTGTAGGACCGAGTCAAACAGACCTAACACCACCAACGCTGACTTGTTAGGGAACAAGGAGCCTGTCATAATTAGCAGTGACATTTGCTGACAGAGAGGCCAAGCAGGCCTGGCCTCCACTGAGATGTCTTAGCATAAAGAAAGAGAGAGAGAGATCTATCAGATAGAGAGAGGTCTTTCACCCGCCTCTCGAATGGATTCTGTTGCCTAAGGGGCCATTGTGCCAATCAGCAACTTTCCAACCAAATCATTTGCATCATAAACGGTCTCTCGTGACGCGCTTTGCATTAATTTGTTGTTCAGTCAGACACTGGAGTTAAATAAAAGTTTTGTAACAAAAATGATTCAAAATCAGACATGATCGTGTTGTAATTACAGGGTTGTAGACATTTTTGAGTAGCCCCAAAACATCCAGCAACCATCTTGCTTCCAAAAGTTTTAGAAGTTTAACAAACTGAGTGTGTTTTTTCTTGTTGTCATATAAAACCTAACCCACCGTAACAAAAAGTGTATGTATCCTTTGTTGCCCCTCTGACAATTTAAGTTAAACGTGATGATTCAAGTGTTGTTGCAGCTTGCACATCCGGCAGCAGTTATCAATAGTCACACCAGCAAATTATCAACTCCCAGTGGAAAAGGGATTATAATGGCCCCTCTCTGCTTTGAATCTTTACCTGCCTCCCCTGCCTCATCAAACAGCACCATCTCCATGGGTGGACCAGTATCAGCGCAGTGTGTAAGAGGAAGCTCAGTGGTGACTGATAATGCGGTGATGAGTGTGTTGGTATTGTTAGCCTCATGTTTCTCTGCGTGGCATTCATTCACGCCAGCAGAAACAGTAAGGAGAGAGGGATGAGATAAGACTGCTCAAGGAAAGAGGAGAGAAAGAAGAAACATAGACTTCTTTATGTGTCGCCCTAATCCTTTGCATGGAAAAAATCTGCGTGCATATGACAGCTTACATGCTTCCATAAAAACACATCTGGTGTCCATCAGAAATTTTTCGTAGGTCAGGGGCCAGCAGATATTTAACATTTCCATCAAAGAGTCCAGATGACAAGGTAATGTCTTGGACAGGGACAAGTGATCATTAAATTACTTGTATTACTCTTGTCTCTTGTGATCCAGAAGAAAAATGACAGTAATCAATTTTAAGACCATGAAATATGGCGTTGTCACAGTCCAGATGATACATTTCCTCTCAGAACTTTTTCATGTAGTTTACAAGCTCATGCAGGACCAAATAGTGAACATTTTTGTGTCCCTTGTGTTTGCCTTTGGGTAGAAAAGCAGCATGCATTAAAATAAATACATGTTGGAGTGAAGGAGCCTCACATCACCCATCTCTGAGGCATGTGGCAAGTCTGAGCTGCAGTGAAACACAGTGGATCTCACCTCATGTCAATCACTCTTGTATCTTAAGAAAACGGGCAATGAAGGTAGACAGATGAAACATTTTCACAAGATAAATGAACTCGAGCATGTCCTGATTTGCTCACTGTCTGCCACCCATGAAGTATGTTCTCTTTGTCACCTGTAGCAATATCTCACTGATGGCCATACTCTCTCTCTCTCTCTTTGCTCTCTCTGTGTTTTTGCCTCTCTCTCTCATTTCCTTGCCCCAGGCGGGACACGGGACCACCTGCCATTGGTGAGGCAGGAACACAGGTAGCAATGACAGCTCTCCAATGGATTTGCACACCACTGCAGGCCTTGAGGCCTTGTGGGGGGTGGGGGGTGGGGGAGTGAGCAAAAGAAAGAAGGCTCGAGAGGGAGAGAGTGGGAGAATGCTGAAATGGCTGCCCCAGTGAAGGAGCCAATTAATTATGCAATTCACACAATGACTTTTAACATAGATGGCAAAAACACATGCTGCACAGTAATTGGTAATTTACGGCAACATATATGATTCAGTAATGGGGTCACTATTCAGTTCTGTTGGATTCCCATGTACATCAATTCCTGCTGTTACAATAAACCTTTTTGAACAATGTATCATGCAGTGTTGCTGACATGATTTTTTTTTTGTATCAAGGAGAATCACTGATTCATCACACTTCTAAAATTCCTTCTGTTAATGTTTTTCTGATAAGAGACCTGCTGGGTGTACATGACTGTCTTAGGCGCAAAGGGCAAGGGCATCATTGTTGGCACTGTTTTCTACCAACAGTCAAGGGTTGTTTTCTTTTATCCAACACAACACAGTCTACAATCAAACAGTTTTATGCTTTATTACATGCACGACTCTCCACTGTGGCCTCACAGCAAGGGATACCTGCATAGGCTAACCTGACACAGTCTTCTCACTCAAACCAAAGCTGAGTCTCACACTAATTTATTAAGTGGCACAACAAATGTTTAGCTGTGCTGGTCACTACAGAAAACTGTAGATAGATAAAATGACAGCGCCTTGAAAATTAAGCAAAAATATGCTGTCTGGTATCTACCTGCAGTATAGGCCATAAATCCCACCCTTTAATGTTAGCAGACAGGTTATGGGCCAAATGACAAAATAAAGTACATGTCAAAAACATTAAGTTTAAGTTGATGTTGGTCTTTTTAGGCAGTGCTTACCATGCTGATGTATGTTAAAGTGCTCATTTATTTTGGTAAGTTTGGTTTTATTTAGTTAGTGGATGCTAAAATGGGGGGGTGTAATCTCATAATTAACAGCTAAACCTAAGCTGTTCTAAAGGTGGGTAGCAGCCTGTATCAGGGATATTTTGGCTTTGTTTTTGTAGAATGGGAGGAAGTACAGATGCGTCGTCAATCTTTATTTCCAGTCATTTGTAATTACAGAGAAAGAAGCATTTTTTAAAAACCCCAATCTTCAGCTTTTAGAACTTTTTGCTACCGATGATCCAATTCCTGTGATTTTAAGTTTACTTACACCCCACTCCTGCTCTCTCTTCAGATATCAGCCTTGCTTTATTATTTCCAACAGGACTAGAGGTTTGTTGAGTTACCGTTACTGCTAATACACACTAAACATTTTCTGTTAGCTTGTTTCTTCTTTGAGGCTTTTATTGTGAAGCAGAGTTAGGAAGTGCAATGTGTCATTTTGCTAGCGCTGCTTTTCTTTAAAACGTACTTACCCCAAAAAATATGGACATTATTTAAGCTTTTTGGTCAGCATATCAGAAAGAACTCCTTTGACCGTGTTGGTTTGTAGAAACCATTTGCAGCATACCTGCCTGACCTGAATTGTTGCACTTGCTCATGACTCAGTACTTCCATCCCAGTCACAAAAGAGCATTTGTTGCCTAACCTAACCCAACACTAACCATAGAACACTCCTGTGAGTCTTGTTTGTAAGACAGATATTTTGAAGGCATTCACAAAGTATTTTGACACCCTGATGGTAGTCGTGCCACATGAGAAATTTTCACATGGGTCATTTGGGAAGACAAAGAGAAACAACATGTTTTATATCATTTAATTTGAAAGACTTGTTTGAAACACAAAAAACTTTTTGAACTCCTTTTTCTTAGGAGTAACAATGTTGCTGCCATGACACATTTATTAAAACACATACATTTTCATTATTGCTTACACCAAACCCCAGCTCCATTATTACTACTATCTGTTATGATCTGTTATTGGTTCTTTTACACATTGTCAGCTCTTCTTCCACTATTGGTCCATGTGGACCAATCGCAGACTCACAAATCTGAGAGAGATTTATCGCTTGTTCCATTACAGACTTGACACAGGATATATTTCAGATAGGCTTGCTGTGCCTGTGAAACAATGGCACATCAGACACGCCAAGTCTAATGTTGTTTTTCTGGTATTAACTGGAATCAGCCGGGGATTTTCCTCCTGGTGCTTTAGAGATCCTGCGACCATTCAGTTCACAAGTGCTTGCTGCACAAGAATGCGTGTGTGTGTGTATGTGTGTGTTAGCGTGCTTGTGGGTATCCTCTCTTCAAGGGTCTAACAAGTAGGCATGGCAGCCCTAGCAAGATAAAGGGGATAAGAAAATGCAGAGAGACAGAGAATGAGGCAATATATATGGAAGATATGGACAAAGCTTGATTCTGAAACAACAGATCCCCTTTGAAAGTCTCCCATCATAAATTAAACATATGCATCTTAATAACGCTGCATGGGAAAAAGAACACCACCCTGAATTGGATCTCCAATGCTTTCCGCAGTAATGGTGAATCAGATGCCTGCCTCCGACAAGGGCAGAATGCATTAATACCACAATAAGGACTGCATCCGCATCACTGGGCTAAGGTTGAATAGGAGAGGATAGATTGAGAAGAGTTTGATGGCGATGGGGAATTGAGGGGTAGAAGGGTCATTGTTTTGGCTTGTCAACAAATAATGGCAAAAGGTTAGACAATGAGGGAGGGTCATTAAAGGAAAGAAAAGCAAGTCAAGGGGAAGGATGTGATCTAAGTTCTTAAAAATGTCATTAAATTCAGATGTTTGTCAAACTAATTTCTCAACGTTAATATGATGTTTGTTTGCTTTTAATGAGGTTTCTGTAACCACAGAAAAAACAAAGTTGTTCACCCAAACTGCTAAACTGCCCACCTTCCATAAAATAAATGGAAAAATTGGGGTTTGCGTGTACACACTGGGTCTTCCTTATTCTTTTTGTTCCATTGTGAGCATGCAAACCCATGTGAGAGATTTAGTTTTGTTGTTTGTTCTCCTCTTGTCTTCCTACACAGGCATCTGTGCACCTGTTGTGGTATGTGTGCATGTCAGAGGACTATAATGTTTGTGTGTACACAGCACAGCTAGTGCAAAAGCTGCAGGAGCAGACAGATTGGAGCTCTCTGCACAGTGGTGCCAGAGGCAAACCATTAATTAAGCAAAGAGATAGAAATTGACCCAGCTGGTGGTGCAACCTATACCCATGAAATACTCAGAGCTCACACCCACATGCAATCTGCACATACACACACATACACACACATACACGTCCATTTACATATAGCCAAAATAAAATGCATGAATGTAGAAATGTGCAAACAACAGATGCATGCGCACAAACACTTGTGCATGCACGCAGACACTGATGAATCTGTCTGCAGGCAAGAAACAATTAGCCAGTGAGCGAGAAGAAACTTTCACTTAACGATTTTTCCTTTCATGGTGTAATTGTGTCTGTTTTTGTGCGTGTGAATGGTTTAGCGGCATGTAGGTGACTTTGTAACAGCTCCTCCACTGTTCTGTTCCACAATCAAACCTGCAATTAAAATATATGTGCGTGGCGATGTTGCATAGACTGGCCTGCATGTATGGAGCTAACGATTGGTTGTGAAAAGAGAGAAAGACTTTTATAGCTTGGCTGTGTGGCTCCCAGGGAGCCACTGGGGCTTTGGTTTATCTCTGACTTTACATCTTTGTCCCATTCATCATGTCAAATACTGATAGTGAAAAGCTTTACTCACATACACACGGGCTGCTTGGCCACATTTTCTAAATCTACCAACCTTCACTTACCTCTCTCTGTCTCTCTCTCCTGCACACACATAACACACACACAGTCATACTGAGGAAAAGAAGTTAAATCAGGTTGTTTAGATTGGCTGTCTCAGACTAAATCCTCGGTGCTGGACCCTATGCGGTGAGGTCATGGAAGAGCAGTCAATATGGATTAAGGCAAATTGCTGGGATGTCTATGAGAGAAGAGCAGAGGAGAGCAGAGGAAAGGAGTACCTTCAACAACACATTTATGCAAGGCTTTGTCTTTAAATGTGGTACCCAGGGTTGGGTAACACTCATGGGTAAAGTATTAAGGGTGTCTCTTTTTAAAAAAAACTGTACTTTTAATTTTTAACTTTAATTTTTTTATATGTAACTATAATGTTCGATGCTCTGATATTTGGCAGAAATTAGTTTGTAACTGTAGTGGTCTGTTGGGATTTATTTTTTAATAATTAAATCAAATCAATTAATTATAAACTAAGATGAATTGTAACTTGTACTTTTAAACCTTAAAGTGGACCAAGCACACATCCAAAAGGAAACAAAAATAACAGCAAATAAGCAAAAACACACATATATACATAGATACTCGCTTAATTAATTTGCAAAACCTGCACACAAAATAGAAAATAACCATTAATTCATTGACTTAATCACACTTTAATACTTAGCCTAATGCCCACACACCTGATGCACAGTGTGCACACCTGCACCCACACAGCACACAGACACTGCAAAGTAAAACTACACACAAATGCACAATTATAACAATTTACCCTGTAAGTCTCCACACGGACACAAGCTCTCAAGCTCTTTCTCTCAGCAGTTTAGTCAGCAGAGTAAAATGTTGGCAAAACCACAGATACATTAAGTTTATATTTGTTTTATACACATCAAATCATCATGTCTACAGTACACACGAAGGTGACATAGTTAAGATTACATTCATATTCACTTTCTCATCAGGAGGAGAGAAAAGGGACAGCATGACAGCAAGGCAGAATAAGTTCTAAGCAGCAGACTGCCACCGTTCACTTCCTGTTTTAACTAAAAACAAATTTAAAAATCTACAAAAAAAAAGTATTTTAATTTTGATGTCGGGACATTTTAAAGCCATGTTTTTGGCAACAAAACCAGGTATTGCTGTCAAGACATTTGGACATTTTTCTGCAACATTTGTGGCGACAAAAGTGTATATTTTTAATGAGACCAGTTTTCAGTTATTGTGGTAGTGACAACACGTCAGAGAAGACATCCAAGCATCTTCCAGGCGTGTTTGTAGTGACAAAACTTGGTATTTTTAATGAGACATTGGTACATTTTCCAACCTTGTTTGTGGTGAAAAATAAGCTATATTAAGCCAAAACTTTTCCCGGTTTATGAGCTTAAACTTCACCATGCCATAACCACAGTACTGCCACAACAAACATTTTAAATAGAAACAAATTTAAATGTAAAGTTTTCAAGTTAGAAAAACTTAAGTTTCAACATAAACATGGTTTGTAGAGACATGCGATGCACATACACACAGAAAGGCAAACACATTTTGCCTGCTTGTCATTATTTGGGCATCATGAGATATTTTTGTGGGTGACATTTCCAAAGATCTGTCACTCTTCTGTCTTTCAAATGCCCTACTGGAATGTGGAGCATTATGAAAAAAAAGGTGCCCCTGCTGTCTTTCCTTCACACATTCACAAAGCCCCATAATGGTAATTACTCCTCACATCATGATTAGAACATATGCAGCCAGTGAATGGCCAACAGATGTGGCCTGATAATCCTGCGATTTGGGGATGAAGATAATTCTAACCTTGCCTTGAATACACAATCACCCTCCTTTTGAGGATTTCTGCAGCTCTGTTCTCACTGTCCCGTGGTGGCGTTTGTGGTATGATGTATGGGTTTGGGTCCGTCTTTCTGTGAGATAATGCACCCAAGAGTTTATTTGTACTCTGATTAAGGGATTTGAGTGTCTGATGTCAATTTTGATTTTAAAATAAGACACTGATACGAGTGTCTCACACAAACATCACTGCGGGTTAGAGCAGGGTTGCAATATGCAGTGAAAATCTTATCTGCCTGACTTATCTTGTCCACATCTGTCTGCTCATTTTGCCCATTTATCCAAGTTTCTTAGAGCACTGATCTAGCTTGTTTGTCTTGGCCAGTGCTGCCATGTACAGTTATTTCCTTATGTTTCCTGTTATTGTTGCAGTTTTCCCATCTCTCCTACCCAGATTTAACCCACAGGCCATCCAAATTGCATTTACACACTTTTGGAAAATCAAAAGTTTACCCAGAGTGACCCACATTTTATCAATGAGAAGAAATAAATGACGCATAGTTAGACATCAAGCGAGATCAACAGACAAATTGTCAAATAAATGGAGAGATCAATGATTAGATAGATAGTTAAATACATGAAAAGATGAATGACATGTTTTTCTATGCAAAAGCAGTCACAGGTGGGCTGGTTCCCCCTTCAGACATTGAAGAGGGATCAAATTACTCTCACTAAGTCCTAACCTGGACAATTAAAGGATCACATGCTAAACTGGTCCTCTATCAGCATGTGACTGACATTGTGCCACAATCCCGAGGAAAGGCCCCGGGCTCCATGGAGTAATATCCATTACCCATCAAGCACCGTGGCAGCCCTGGGCTGCCCATCACAAATGAAACCATCTGCCTCTTCCATCTGCACTCGTTTTATTCATTATTCTTGGGCCAACAACAATCCTTCCCTCCATCTTCTCCCTCATGCTCCACAACTCTTTACATGGTACCTTTAGCAGTCACTCTTGGCCGTAGTTAAAGTCATGTTTGCATTTTAATACACAAGTTTGTCTGTGTGTCTTATTATGCTGTCACAACACGTCTTAAATTAAAAACCTTTTCACATTCTGGTATTTGTGTGTGGTCACTCATAAAGTAAATTCCCTGTGTCAGCCCCTACTGTATGTGTGACTCAGAGAGAGACCTTGTGTGTGTGTGTGTGTGTGTGTGTGTGTGTGTGTGTGTGTGTGTGTGTGTGGCTTAACGTCTTGTGTCTGTCAACATCTTAATATAAATGGAGATTGCATCGCATCCCAGCACATTAATCAGCCTTTCCCGCTGCATCACTCAGCATGCCTGCATACAAACGTGTGTGTCTCCATATATTAAACTTCATAAAGCACAGTCTCTTATCTGATTAAGTGATTAACATCTGCTTAAGCACTAAGTAGCCTGAGGTGGTTCACATTCATTAATACAGGCATGTTGAGAATACTGCATTGCGCTCGCTCTGTCGCCAAACATCATGTTGATTATTTGTTTTATCATTTCTATCAAACAGTTCAACAATTACAAATTATACGAAGCCACACATCTGTCAGGCACTACTTCAAACGTCAGCCATGACACTTCACCAGTTTGGTTTTATATCTCCTTAACACATCAGTAGTTATATGAGCTCTCCTCAGTAACGGCTAATGTCCTCGTCCTTGATTAGCAGCATGTTTGGGACGTTCACACGAGCAGTGTTTGTGGTGGCAGCGTGATAACACAGCTCCCTCCTGACATGCTCAAGATTAATCTCTTAAGTCTCATTAGATTAACATGGGAGAAAATATATTTTCTTCAGTTTCAATTGGAGGAAATTGGAGGTGGAGGCGAGTCGACATGTTGATGATTTACTTCAACATCTGGCAGAGGGGCAGAGCCGTCATATATTCTAATTAATTAGCTGGTAAGCAACATGATAAAAGACCTGAACTTAGGACTTTATGGGAACGTTTGAGGAATTTCAGACTTTTGGATTTAGATCTTCATGTATAGGTGTGTGTGTGTGTGTGTGTGTGTGTGTGTGTGTGTGTGTGTGTGTGTGTGTGTGTGTGTGTGTGTGTGTGTG
>JAQLOL010000022.1:377216-392935 GCA_029783665.1 Naso thynnoides | reverse complement strand
TCTCTGTGTGTGTGTGTGTGTGTGTGTGTGTGTGTGTGTGTGTGTGTGTGTGTGTGTGTGTGTGTGTGCGCGCATGTGCCCATGGCCATTAATAAAATCTTTAAGGTCTCCAGTCAGGCCTCTTCTTGTCCTCTGTGCCCTGTCCCAGGCTGCATACCACTGATCTCCCAGTCTGTTTATCCAGCCAAGCAGAGAGATAACAAATGGACATTAATGCCGTCTTTTTTTCTCCCTGTTTCACACAAACCTGAGCACGTACGCTCTCCCATCGGTCTACTGCAGCTCAATGGGTAATGGCAGCCTGGCCAGCGTCCTAAATTTGATTTCACTTATCAAAATAAGCGATAAAACACCGTAACAGCGATAACAAGCCATTGAGACGCTATTTCATATCAGCGAGTTGGTGCTGTCCAAAATGTCTGGATGAATGACTCTCCTTCAGACCTTTTAAACACTCACAGGCCCCACTGAACGGCGCAGTAACAAACAGCCGCCTGAGCTGAGACGCCACTCAGGTTTATTTAGAAGATATTGATTTTACGCTGTGGCAGAAGAAATATCACAGCCTTACAGTAAATATCATAAGAACGCATTCAGATGTGAACTAAACAACAGTACATATTTTTATATTTCAACTAAGCTGATGTAGCAGTCTGGCCTCTGAGTGATATGAGCCAAGCCAAGCTATTGGTTTAAAAGGATATCGTTACAGTACATTGCAGTGAAATACACACACTCTCATTCTCAGCTGATGCTTGGTCAGAAGCCCTTTGACGTCACTTCAGCCTTTAGCTCAGTCTTCCTGCTGCTAAGCCTTTGTAACATGTGGTTAAGCATGTGAAAGAATCCTTGTTTTGAACACCTGCTTAATATTGGTTCAGGTAACAAAACTTCTTGACTATATTTACATCAGTCTCTTGGATTTAAAAGTAACAAAAGCAAAACACCAAGCTCTCAGATTGAATGAAACAAAAAGCAAGCTTTAATAATGTACAGCCAATACCAATGAACAAAAACTGAAGGTTGAAACTGAAGCAGATCAGAAACACTAAATACAAGAAGTGAACTTTGGAAAAAAAAGAGGGATGCGGAAACAAATGCAGGAGCAAACACAGGACTGGCAACAGGCTCAGTGAAGCCAGCAAAGACTGAAGGGAAGGGTAATAATTAGCAGGAGAAACCAAATGGGAAATGCACACAAGACAGGAAGTGTTGAAAACCTGACACACGGGGAAACAACTGACTTAAATCCAAACCATGACAGTTTAGGAAAAGAGCACTGCCTACTGCTTTGCTGACAATTACTCTGGTCTCCAGGCTGAAAGTCCTGCATGTCACCCACCACTCCTCTCCAACCTAAATTTCTCTTGGGACTTTAACACTCTTTGTACTTCATCAGGTGAAGTTGTTGCCATGAGTGTTCGATATAGCCATTAAAATGTGAAAAACTGGCATTAATAGGGTTATAATTCTGAAACTGAATGAATATATGGTGGTTATGATGCATTCTGAAGTTGGTTAAAAGTTTTTTGTTTTTTTTTTAAGTTAAAAATATATTGGGCTACTTTGTAGTATTTTTACAACACTCTTAGGAGCTGCACATTTTTGTACTCTTAAGTCCTCTTTAATGCAGTAAAAGTTAAGGCTGCATACGGGGCTAATGGGGTTCACATTGTAGTTACTTCTGTAGCAGCCACCAAAGAGGTACCGTCTGCATTAAAAAGTGATGCTAAAGAGGTTGTGAGCCCATTCCTACAAGTCAGGATTAAAAACAGGTTGAATATACAGAGCAGCCACATGTTTACATAAAGACATAATGAAGGTGGTTTATACAATTAACAAAGCAGAGGGAAGAAAGGTACGTTTGTAATAAGAGTGTTGATCATTATTAAAATTCAACAGCTGCCTTTGATCAAATCCAAACTTGTATCGTAATTGGGGTCTCCCTTGTAAACTGAGAGGAACAGCAACAAGTCTGACTACACGCCCTTTAAATTAGTTGCTTATGGCGATGAATTATTTCTGCTGAACAATTAGGAGCAGGTTTAAGTTAGAGCTCCAGTTTACTTTCTTACTTCTGTTAGCGTTAAAACATCTGCAGTGAAATTTACTGATTGTAAACCCAGCTTCCACCAAAATGTATTAAAGTAGATCAGCAGGCTGCATTCCTGACTGTCATTTTTGTCATTAAACGCACACAGTCCTCATAAAACTATTATCAGCTCTGGTTCTGTAGCTGTAAAGAACAAAGCTCGTACTTCTGCAGTTTTTTTCTGCTATTTATGATTTTTAGGTTGTGCATTCCTGTGTTTGTCCTGCTTTTAAATGAATGTCATCTGACTGAAGAAAAGTTATTTAAGTGGAACTAATCTAATCCGGAATACAAAGTCATACTTAATGAAGCAAGAATTTTATTGATGTCTCGCATTTTCTATTTATTGAAGTCTCGCATTTTCTCATCTGCTTTATTGAAATACTTTGAAGTAATGCCAAGGTAGAATGAAGAGATAAACTCTTTGCCCATGAAGGATGTTTTAAGCCTGACATTTTGAGGTTTTTCTTCAAAGTTTATTTTTAAGGCGCACAACTATCCAGTACTTTTTTACTCTGACGCGCGACACAGAAATTTTCACTTCTTTGGAAACTGAGCAACTCAATTGGAGTGCCATTGAACAAAATAATATGTTATTTTTTGTAGGGTCCATTGTGGTCGTCATTGCCACAGAATAACAGGATCTCTGTGTTAAAAGGGCCGTTGTTAACAGCACCCAAGTGCCCAAAAGACAGTGATCAATGTACCAAAGACACCTCTTCTCATTTATGGCCCTTATGACGAGCACTCTGATGCTCTCAGTCAATAGCCCATACTATCAATGATGAGGCCAGCTAATCAGAGAGAGTGCATTGACAAGACTATTATCTCTGGTCAATAAAAATATCATTGATTGGCATAAGTAGCATTACTTCCTGTCCTGTCCTGTCAGTTGTGGATACATGCTGTGCGACAAAGAGAGATGGATCCGTACTGCTGTTTTCTTTAGACCACCACACACATCTGTGCTGGGACTTGGGGTTGTCTGGTTTTGCTGTTTTCTGCCTCAGTTGCTTTTTTAGCCATGTGGTTTTTGTGACAAAAGCTGATGATCTTTCCTCTTGTGAGCACAATGCAATGCATGGATGAGCTAAAAAAAACTATGTTTGTAACCTGTTGACCTCTGAAATTAAACTCTGGTGTAACCCATGACCCTGATTCATGATCAAACAGATAGTAAATTTAATTATTAGCATTCATGACACTTATATGTCCTGTCTGCCTGGCCTTTCAGTCACTGACCTCCATGGGTCTCACAGGTCCCCAAAGTGTGGCGAGGGGACAGAACATTAAAATTCAGTCATTGTGGCCTGTTTGATTGGTGCACATTTCTCTTTTCCAAATCCATCATTGGCTCTAAATGCAAACCATTTAGTTATGTGCAGACTGCCAACAAATTTGGCCCTTTTTGACTTTGTGCACTGGGGAAAGAAATTGTGCTGAGAATCAGTCGTGATTTGAGGATTTGACTACTCACCATTATTTGAATATTTGAGGTTCATCCAAAAGTCACATTTGAGCTCCAATAGTTTCGTCTCACTGTACTGAAAAAGTTTGGAAGCTGAGAAAGTTAAAGAAGCTATGCCTTTTAAAAAAGAATAAATAAATGTGTTCGAAGAGCTCATGGGGTGCCGTAAAACTGCTTGGCAAGAACCCTGCAGTCAATGCCTTGACAGTGTCATAAATATATATTTAAGTTAACACACTAGGAAGAAGCCTCTGGAACAATGCAGTTACCACAGGGCAACTACAGGGACTAATTTGGTTTAGACTGACTTTGAGAGAATGATCAACAACTAACTTTTAACATTTCGGGAAGAAACATTTTATTAAAAGCAGGAGGAGACATCAATGAGATGGAAGGCCCCATAAAAAAGTTGGCCACCATTTGGGACCTAAATTCATCTCTGTCACCGTTATCCTCTCACTGACTCAGACAGGTTCAAAAAAGTATGACATGTCAGTAATAGAACTGTCTCAGATTCAACTGTTAGAAACCCACTTAGGTTCCTCGACGGTTGTTCCACCCACACAATCCCAAACTAATCCTGAGGGATAACACTTGCCAATCAGAAACACTAGATTGGTCACAGTCCTTCAAAAATGTTTCTTTTTTTTTACCTCTTCCCCTCCTTTTCCTCTCCTCCCTGTGGGTGGATGACAGTACATTATAAGTGTAAAATTCTTCTTTACAAGAGGCTCTTCAAGTGATAGCTGTTAGCACTCTTCTTCAATGATGATCTCCTTTAGAACAGAGTGTCACATTGAAATATTATCATTTTGACGCCCTAGAATGAACCATTTCATCTCCTTGTCAATCACGACTATTGTATGTTCCCCATACAGTCTTTTATTTAGTGAAATACCCATCGTAAAGTATTCTCTCCTTCAAAGCAAAGGAATGTATTAAAAGATTTACGTTCATTTTCTGGTAATTTTCATTCAAAGCAATTTATCTATTACTTTCTCTCTTCAGAGTTCTAGCAGTGAAACCATGAGATTTGTGCAGCCGTGTGTCTTCCATCACATGCTCTGAATCATCACAGGGCATGTATTAAATATGTCAATCAGATCATGACTCAGACAGTAAAAAAATAAACCATGCACACACACCTTCCGCTCACATTGCACATCTTAGGGGACTGCTGGAAACACCAAGCATCACGCGCATATTCAATATTCCTGCCTCAACACTGATGTTTGTTCCTCTTTTTTTTCTTCCTGTTGCCTCAGTGAAGAAAGAAAAAAGTGCGTGAGGGGAATCTGGCAATGATGGTGTATGGAGGTGGGGGCAGGATAACACTCACCTCCAGCCACCTAATATGCACTGTGTATTCTGGTCAGGGCTTAATGCTGATGGGAAGTGGGAATCAACTTTACATTTCAAGGTGGAAGGAAAAATTCAGCCTACTGAGATGCACAAATACCATCACGACTTGTAATATTGCCTGTGTGCATCCCAAGTGTGCACACTCATCTATTTATGTGTTACTGTATAGAATATAAGCGTGCATGTGTGATGATGTGATATCATTTCTTTGTGTTTTGCAGTGGTTGCCTGCAGGGTTTTAAGTGCAGGCTCACTGTCCGTGTGTGTACTCATGTGTGCTCAGGTGTCCAACATGCAAAGCCTCGCCTCCATAGGGAAATCTCTTCTACTCCTCACTGTCTGTTTGGACACGGTGTATCTGTGTTCGGACTGTCGCTCCCGGTCGGGGCTCTGTGGCCCGATGTACTCGTCATGCAGCTTAGTTTACCTCTCCTCCCCTACTGCTCTCTCTGTCTTTCTCTTTTTCTCTCTCTTTCACTGTCTGTTCCTCTCTGAGTCCCACAGCAGCCAGACACACAAACACTCACAGCACACAGAGGTATACAAGCACCAGAGCATTCATGCGCATATTCACATTCAAGTACACACATGCATTACTCATTCACTTGCACTCAGGGATGTATGACTGACAATATCTCAGATAACTGCTATCTGCCAAGTCTCAGCTCAGCTCAAGCTCATAATAATAAAGTTTGGGTTGTAAGAAGTAAATGAGTCGTAATGAATTCTTCACCATACGTTTAAAAAAATGACATGTTGTAAATAGCACCTGTGCAACACTAGATTTCACTGGAGCACGTTTAATGAAGAGGATAATTGAAATTTTGACAGCTACTTCCTTTATTTCTGACATGGACACGTGTTAAAGCCTGTCTTCAGAGATGCTGTTACCTCAGGCTCAATACACACAACTGTCAAATCCACTCAGGAACGGCTCACCAGTTCTTGCAGTTGTAAAGATCCACTTTCACAAATACCAAGGGGATCAAACCCAGCAAAACAAATAACACTATGACAATTAATAAACGCTGTACTAAATAAGGCTGCTGGAGTGTCCTGACATTTACTTTGATGTTGCTTACACTGGCATAGGTCGTACTGTGATCAAATTAAGACATCGTGATCTTCCCTTTGGATCTTCGCAAGCTTGACAAACTATAATCGAGTGTATTTGACAATTGCGTTATTCATCCTGAGACTGGGTTGTTTTATTCAGACAGATGTTACTGAGAGATTGTATCAATGTGGGAATATCCTCTGAGGCATAAATGCATGAACAGATGTCTTGTATATTGTAGACAGTCCAAATAGGCATACTGTGCTCCAGCATAATGTTGGAAATTATAAGTCACACATCAGTGTAGCTGTCTTCACCAGCTCAATATCATCTTGATATGACTCATTATGGAGACTTTTGTAGCTGCTTAAAGTTCTCAGCAATGTTTTCTTTAAAGCTTAGTGCATGTTTGTTTCCCTACATCAGTATGTTAAAACCATCCACCTACACCTTAAAGCCTACTCATGCTATATTTCTTAAAACCTACATGATCAAACATGCAGGTAGGACAGTTTTCCTGACTTCTGACACTGAGGCACATCTCCACAGCTGTTGTACTGATTTTTACCATTAAATTGCATCTGATACATCCACCTCTCCCTGTTCTTTTGCAATTTGGACCGCAAAGTCAGCTCTTACTAATCTCTTACAGTGTTAGTTTACGTCAAGGGTCCACACAGAAGTAAGGTGCAGAGCAGCGTTCACTTTGAGAGGAAACAGTTTTCATTCTGCTTGAAATGGTAGTACTCGTCTTCTCTTTGAAAATTTGAAAATATGATAAAGTCATGGTTATTAGTGGGTAAATATTTATAGATTTAGTTTGAAGAAAATAATCCGAAGCTGGACTATGACACAATATGAAAACAATTATGGTTTACAACTAGAGCGAAACAACAACAACTAGTTATTTTTGTTTCAAGAAGATAAAACCTTTATACAGCTTTTACTCCAAAAAAGTTAGGATACTCTATAAAACATAAATTTTTCTTAATGTGATAATTCGCTCGTCCTTTTTGACATATAGTTATTTAAAAATAGTAGAAAGACAAGCATGGTTGGGTCAGGTTTACTGCTTTGGGAAGCACTTGATTGTTTTGAGGATATTACTACATGGGAAAATGTAGAGGAAAGAAAAGTATTGGCTGCTTGAAGACACTGCATTACATGGTACTGAGTGTACAAAGAAGAATAACAATTTAAAATCAACAATTAAACACTTTCATTTTCTTAGTATTTGTCTTTTTTGCCAATCACTAGACGACAGATGTAATTTGTTGCCCTACCTTGGAAACAGGGAAACACAGGAATGAGCCCTCACACTCACAGTTTGTCACATACATAAAATTGCCTTCTTTTCTTTCTCTACGTGGCTCAGCAGAGGTCAAGGTACTTTATTGTGTGTAGCCGAGTCTTTCTGAAGCATCTCAGCACTCTTGCTATTTCTCAACATACCCTTGGACATCATTAATAACAACTTGTGCCTCTCTTCACCACATGATGTCCGTAAACAGGAGAAAACACTTTTTTCTCCAAATGAAAATGGGGGAATGTTTCAAAAACAGTAGGTTATAAAAAGTATGAGAGTGCTGCGCTCAGAGGTCTTTGAAACATCCGTATTTTTTGTAGCATTTTTTTTTTCTAAACTAGTCATAGAAGTCTGTGTAACTCAGTAAACAAAATAATTTCATTTTAAGGTCATGTGTCAGTGCCTTCAAAGGGGAATTGATTAAGCTGCATGTTTGCTGTCCATATTCTCACCACTGGGATTTGTTTTCACATGAGGAGGATTTTTCAGATTGCTGTGGGGTTTTTAAATCTGGAAATGCCATTTGGATAAAATCTCTCCCATAACAGTACTAAGAGTTTTTATCCACCAATGATGTGGTTTTAGATCTATGCAGACTTAGAAAGTTTATCATGCAGTCTTTTCAGACATTAGACACCAGGTGTGACCTCATTATCCATCTTCTAAATCCATCCTGCCACAACTTTGTTCCCGACAGTGTCAGAAAATACGAGTGGGTCAGATTGAGAAGTTACACCCCGGCTCTTGCTCTCTTTCCTCATTTGCAGCCTTGAAAAACAGCGGTTAACACGGAAATGGAACCAAAGTAGCGTTTCATTCCTCCCGTTCCTATCCTTTAGGCGGTGATTGAATTTTCCGTTGCCTGCACAAAGCCAGTCCCCACAGGAGCATTGGCATGAATGCAGTTGGAAGCCTGCCTGTTAATCCGCTAAGGAGAAGCATGTGATGAGATGTATCATGTTCGTCATGCCCGTCGCATCAGGCACACACAGACACTCACACGTCTGTCCATTTAGAGGTGGAAGGCCGGGTATGGAGAATGCCCATGATGGTGGAGAGAAAGCATCAGCTGACCTGTGGGAAATAAGGGTGCTCTCTGGTTAGTCAGACTTGCATCTGTCTGTGTGGAAGCTGGGCTTGAAGAGCCTCTTTTTCAGTATGTTTTCAGACTGATTGTGACTGTTTCATGCAATGTGAGGTGGAGGATGACATGATGACATGACATGAGGCTGTGAGACAAAGACACCCACCTTAACCCCCAGAAAGACAAAGTCAGTGGCAGTTTAATACTTCATGTTACACTCTTTCCACCTTCCTCAGTGAATACACTGTCTGCATTTAGTGTAGCCATAGAGAATGCTGCAGAGCCCGGAGATACTGCGTACGAGTGCACTGTCTCTCTTAGATATTTCACATTCCTCTGAAGAGGGCTAGATAAGTTTATCTCAAGATCAGGACGCTGATCAAACTTAAAAGGTTTAGCAGACTGCGTGCTCTCACACCTATGTGTGTATGTACACGTGCATCATGTGTGCCATTCCTCATGTTACACAGCAGGTCTTTGATGTGATTGACGCAATTGGATTTGATCCACTCTTTCATCAACATCAAATAAATAGGCAAAGAATAAATTCAGCAGCGCAGCGGCACAAAGGGACTTAGATAGGCGGTGTTTACTGAGTGTGTTACTGTGTGCAGGCGTGCTCAGAGTCGCTGTCCATCACTATACTGTATAAGCCTATAGTGCCTATAGTGTTCTGTTGTGCTAATACGCCTGAGATATTATGTAACCCTTTTACCCTTAAAAAAATACGCTCATGTTAGTTTGTGTTTTGTAAGAATGTAAAGAAAACCTTTTTTTAATGATTGGTTTTTATTTTTTCAACACCATGAGGAAATTTCTCCTGAACAGATCTGTAAACTTTTGCAAAACTAAAATGTTCTCTGTCAGCATGTTTCATTTGTTTTCCCTGCAATATTTCTTTTAGACAAATGAGGCAAATCAAATTTTTTATGGTCATGTTTTGACGACTCAGAGAATTGGGTCAAAGTCAGAGAAACCATACTGGTTTGGTACTGAGAAAACCAATTCAAGCACAATTGTTATTAAACCAAAAAACCACAATCTAAATGCCCCTGAACCCACAGCAAAACTCTGTGCTTTGCCAAAACCTCGACCTCTTCAAAATACAGTGAAGGGACATCATGCTTCCTTGGCCACAAAAAACTGGACTAAATGTCATCCGAGCAGCAATTACATTTACAAATCAAATTGGTTGTACATATTTTGTAGGAGATATGGTTACATTAAAGGTAAAGATGTGCTTTAAAAGAAGGTTAATGAAAACATAACAGCTTAAACTTTATACAGTCCCTAGAAAAAAATCCCCATTTGCTTTCACACATTTCCTCAATTTAAAATGTGTTTTCCACGCTTTCATTTCATCCCAGGATCATCAAGCAAGTCTTGGCTCCTGGCAATCCCGATGTAGTGACTGTCTCATTGTTCTACACAAATAAGCCTTTTAAAAATCCTGACCGCTGACCCCTGAGAGGATTAACATAGCTACATTGCATGACATAGTCACACCCCACTGTTTACCAAATGTCTTGAGTCTGACATAGTCTCTCATTCCTGCAGTTTAACACTAAAACTGCCATCTGAGGGGGAGATAAGTGCATATAAACTGCTTTCATGCCACTGAATCATTATTTCCATACAAGGTCTCATATCTTGTGCAATGCAAGATGCACTCACCTCTGTGTGAACATAAGCCTGTTACATAAATTTCACTGAGGACCATACAGTAGCTTTCAGGTCCTCTTGTATATGTGTCGGAGGAAATATCCTCTGCCAGTGTTATTAGGCAGCCTGTGTGTTTGCTACTTGTAGAATAAACACTATGGCTGCTTTGATAAACCATGAAGCCTTCATTTCACTTTGTATATCTGGGCTGCAGCCGAAACTCATCCGCAAGAAATTTGCTGTGCCGTTCTCAGGGAGATTGGTTTGGCTGTGTTGCTTTTTTTGAAAGGACTCAGGCTAAACACTGGGGCTGCATGTTAAATGCCAGTGCTCTTTCCTCCAGGGAGGTCTCTTAGCTCTTAATCGACATTTTGTTTCGAATTTCAATTTACTGGAAAAAAAGCTTTATTCTTTTGAATAATACGAACAGAGGCAGAGCGAGCTCCCTCCTGGCCCCCAGTCTCTCTGACGGAGCGCTGCTGGCCCCGGGGTCAATACACGTGCCGTGCTTGTGATACACGTGTCAGTATGTACATGTGTGTGCGTATTCATGAGCTCTCCACGGGCTTGAGTATACGTTCCCACCATTAAAACAACAATGAGACATATTCTCCATAGCTTCATGACTCAGTAAGAGTTGAACTAGTCAATGCATCTATTAATGTATTTGTAATAGAAACAAAAGTGAAATCATGATGTATGAATCGTATGTATATGTGCGATGTCTGGTGTCTGGTGAGTGTTTTTGCCTGTATGATTGCATGTGTGTGCATGTGTGTGTGTGTGTGTGTGTGTTTATTAACCCTTTGCCCTTGTCTCTGCCTTATGTCTCTCAGGTCCCAGGAGCCTGAAACTGGGCCACTTCACATATGCACGCACTGACATCACAAGACATGACACTAAGTGTACACAAAAACACACCCTCTCACACAAAATTAAGCCCAGGAAAAGTAAGAGAAAGTGACAGAATGAAGGAGGGAATTGAAAATGTTGAATTTGCTTGATTTATTGATAACCTTTTTACAATTAACAAAGAATAATCAAGCTGTACTGTTAACCATTTGGCCTCTGAGCAACCCATGTAATTATGGAGTAAGAAAATCTTCCATCATCCACAAAAATTTAATCGGTTTGGAGATTAAGCAAAATCTCTTTTGAACAATAACAATCACCGGCCTTCACAAGTTTTCAATTTATGTTCCACTTCCCCAAATACACATCTGTTCACATACTGTACTCACAAGGATATGTCACTCAATTCTCATTGTGTATCTTTGTGTGTGTATGCATGTGTGGGTGTGTGTTCCAAAATAAAACAATCCCAGAATATGAAGTTTGCCGGAAATTAAGCAATCAAGGAGTTAAACAAGAAAAACAGATGGAACTATCTCTCCCAACACACGCATACACACACACACTCTCTCTCTCTCACACACACACACACACATACACACACGCGCACATGCAACCACACACAGTCCATAGTTTCAAAGGTTGCTATCAAAGCATCTACTGCTGCCACGCTCCCCCATTAACAAAGCAGATGGTGTTGAACGATTTTTGTTTGTTAGACTGACAAACACCCACAGACAAACTGTAACACATCTTAACACCCATGCACATTTGCACCAGGTACTCGAGCTTAGTCTCCATATGCCATACTTCCTCTCCAATGAAAGAGAGCAGTGTCGCATCTCTGGCTGTTTCTTTAATTAAAGGGAGAGCCTGATTCCATCAAACTGCAGCAAAGAGCCTGATGAAAACTATCTGCTGCATCCACCTAACTTCTAGGAACCCATAAAGACCAGGTTTGGGATGAATGTCTGCATCATTTGATCTTTTGTGCAAATCGAAGTGATGCACAGATCTTTTTTCTTTTCCCAATGTGGCCATAAATAAAGCTTGATGGTTATTGTGACCTATAGTATCAAGGACTTATTGAAATAGAGATGACTTGGATTTGAGAAAGAAAGCATTAAGATCATTATCACAGGAAAGAAAAGCTGAGAGGATGACTACCTTTAAGAGAGACACCGAGCAAGTGACAAAGAGACGGGCACAAGATTTTTGTCCTTGACTCATGCAAGATGAGAGACTGGTCGAATATTTTCTAGAAACTCTGCCGGTTCTTTTACTCCACGTCTGACGAGTCTCAACAACATATCAGGTTTCAGGTCTGGATTGTGATGTATCAGGCTGCTGCTAGGTTATTAAAATGTATTTTTAGAAAGAAGAAATTGGTTTCTATGTCTGTGTGACTATGCATGATGACATGCTGTGAGTAATATTGGGCCAGAAACATTAATTTACCTCAGAACGAAGTGTGTTCCCGTGCAAGTTAGAAAGGTAAGCATGCTGGGTATTAACAAAAGCAAGTATGTCCATAAGATTTATTGTCAGGATTATTTTGCTTTGCTTTAGCTATATAGCTGTGGATTGACCTCTGTCAGGAATAGAGGTTTCAGTTTCAAGAGATTTTATCCTAGTTACATTGAGGTAAAAATAAAAAAAAATAAAAAAATAAAAACCTGACAAAATCAAGGGTTTCACTCATTTGGGTAAGATGAAAAAGTAGCACATAGATAATCAGGCTCTGGCTTCTTCCTAATGCCCCATCCAAATCTGCATATTGGATGCTTCTGCAGGAAGCCACTTATGTCCATTGCCAATACTGAGCACTGAAGGACTGTGTCCCTTATTTTGCAAAGCGGAAATAAAGGATATCAAGGTGAAGGGGTGGACGAAAATATAATATCTGGCTAGAGACTAAAGTTTGATTCTTGTCACATGTCACAATTTATTGCTTTTTTTATTGTCTCATTATCTTTCCCCGAACTTAACCATACAGTAGTCACCATGCATGCACTAAATATTCAAAATTGTTATAATTAAATGTAATACAGGGTTTTCCAGGGTCATCCAATATCAGGGTTCTTGTGAAGTTTGTGGATTCTGACCTTAGATGTAAATAATGAGCTGAACATATGGGAATGTTGTGGAATCTAAATTTGAATCATCTGTCTACAGCAACTGATTTCACAATGGAATCCACAACAACTTGAGGGATTTACTTACATAAGTACTGTACTGCCAGAGGCTAGAATACATTTGGTTTCTCTGAGCAGTGTAGCAGCAGTAGCAGCATCTATTAGAACAATCACAAAGCTGGATTCAATGGCACCAAGGCCCTCCTCCTTTAGTGAATAAATATGCTGCACTGATACATACCAGATAAAAAAGGAGGTGTGGGTCCTTTGTGTGTTATAAAATGGCCTTCAAGTGGATTTCAATAACAATATCATCATTACAGTGACAACGGCTCACTGACATTATGAATTGTGTGCATAATTTTTTCTATTATGACTCTTCTGTCTTAGTAGAAAAAAACTCTCAGTGGGGTTCTGATGGCACAACACTTTTGATCCTTATTAATATTCTGTGCCACACAGTCAAAAGGTGAAGAGAAACTTTGGAGCTGCAGTTTGTCAAAGAGCACATGAACCCTGGACCATAAGGTCAGGTCACTGTTGCCAAACTCTCCAGCAGACAGGTTTGTTTGTGTGCTTTGGAGAGTCAAGCGCTGCTCGCATTCTGATCGAGAGCTTGCCTACTCTATTTCTCTCTCACGTCTCGTGCCGCTCTATACTTATGTGTCCCCATAGCAGTCAGGTGGAGTGCAGTAAGGGAGGGAGGGGGGGTGGAATAGGAGGAGTGAAAGAGTAAAGAGAAGGAGTATGGAGGGAAGGGGGGCTGGCTGAGGGGAGGTTTCAATCAGTGAGCTTGGCAGTTGCTCCTCAGCAGTGGAATGCCAGGTCACTGCTCCATTCTTTGTTCTGGGAAGTTTCTCTCCTGGCTGCAGCTCTGCTGAAGTCACCAGACTACTATCAGATGGCAGAGTCGACCCTGGTGGTGTGATAGAGGAGCACAAAGTAAGAGAGATGCAGAGGGAGGGAGACAGGCAAATATTCAACGGAAGGGCCAACCAGGTCCTGCCAGGCCCAGGGCTCAGTTCAGACATTTATAACAAACGACTGAAAACACCACTACTGGAATCTGCTGCCCAGTCTGACAAGTCAATTTTGTTGGAATCATTGTGTAAACAAACAGAAACAGTGAAATGTTTCTGCCAAAATACTGTCAAAACATTCACTGTCACATATTTCATTTGTTTACTATCCAAATACATTTCTGGCACCCAAAACATGTTTAACAGTGTGATAGATATGATGACAGAAAAGACGTACGTTTAAGCACTTGGTAAATTTTTTTTTTTAAAGTGCCATTGATTTTAAGCATGGGAAAGCACTGATTTAGCAATAATACTAATTTACTAATTTACTGATACAAAAAACACAAACCTGTAGTTTGTCTTTAAATAATTACTTCCTTAAAGTCTTTACAAGGAACTTTTAATTGGTTATGTGTCAGTACAAATTTAATACTTTTGCCTCTCATCTTACATACATCAGCAGATGACACCATCGGCGAGGAGATTGGAGATTGATGTCCTGTCCTTTACAATGCAATTTGTTGATTACAAGTGTTATCAATCCGCTGTTCTCTTTTTTACTATCTATGGTTGGAAGCAGGAGGGTATTTTTCCTTCGATAATTTCATATTTGTGTTCATGGTTGAACTGGTATTGTTCAAACAAGTGGCATGTTTTTTTTTCCACTCTTCCAAAACAAATGCTTGGGCTATCTTTACGAAAGTAAGAAGTACCACTTTGTCCACATGTGCCGTGACAATTAACACAAAGTGAATATTCCTTGGAAGGACCGAGAACAATCACCATGTACCATCGGCTCGTCGCAATTAAATTGAACTCTGATTTCCTCTGATTCATCTCTACATGGATTTTCTTGCTCTTTATACTATGTTTTTTTTCTCAGTACTGCCTACTGCATACTACATACTACGCACTGCATAACATATGTACTACAAAAAGTACACAAACTGCATACTAGGAGCGATCAGTATACCATTAGTTCACTCTGCTGCACACAGGTAGCTTATACAGAATGCATTTTGCACAAATCAGCAGCTGTAGCAATATTGTTTTTTCCTTTTTTTTCCATTAAACTTTATCAGCAACTGCCATGCTAGGTGTTGGTTGTGACGTTGTAGCACATTGCACTATGGGAAACAAGCAAGGTAGACTGGTAGGGTGCATACTGGGGAAATGTTGTGCAGGGTCTCATCAAGACATCTAAAGACACATAAAGGTACACAAACACAGCCTAGATTAGTGAATGTCACAGCAGCCAATTGTTCACTTTTTTTGATGATATATTACAAAAGCTTTACTTGAAAGAGACATTTGACTTTACATATTTTGTATAATGTAGCTATAATGTATAATGTAATTTATGTATTATACATTTTGGATATGAACCTTGAAAAGTGACCGACAAATGCACAGAGGGGAAGAAGTCAAAGAACACAGACAGTTAACTATTGGTTCACTTTACCTGAACAAACCTAAAACTGTCTCTTACATCTTAAAGAGGACTCGACTTCCTGTGCTACATATTATATATTTGAGTGGTGAATTTATAAAGATTGTTCATACTTTGATAAATCAGTTATGTTGTTGTCAAGCCAAATAGCTAAAGCTTGTGTGTGTGTGTGTGTGTGTGTGTGTGTGTGTGTGTGTGTGTGTGTGTGTGTGTGTGTGTGTGTGTGTGT
>JAQLOL010000022.1:347165-374387 GCA_029783665.1 Naso thynnoides | reverse complement strand
TGGCAAATAAAGCTCAGCTTGCTCAGACTCTCTCTCTCTATCTCTCTCTCTCACACACACACATACACACACATAAACACACATACGTGTGTGCACTCTCACATATAAGCACACAAGCTGAGACCACAGACTGTCCACAAGGTCAAACCGGTGGATAAGCAGCGTCCCCTACTCCGCTCATCCTTTTCTCCATCTTTCCCCCATCCCGCTCTCCCTCTCTCTGTCTGAGCGTGTCACCTTTCTGCCCTCACCCTCTCCTCCCTCCCTTCCCTCTCTCTCCTCCATCTCCATGTGTCAGTGCTCCAGGTCCCTTCCTCCCATATCACTTCCCTCTTCTCCTCCCTTCCTCTTCCCTTCGTCCTCTCCTGGTGGGTCAACTCCCGACCTCTTGCCCTGACCCTTCGCTCCTGCACTGCTCCTCCCAGTAACACCAGCTGCCAATCTAGCTTTGCCATAGCAGTACTGCTGGAAAAGCTCATAACTGCGATCCAACTAAAGCAAAAACTGAGCCACGCTACAGACTTGGAATTTCAAACATTTTTCCTTATTTGAGCGAAAAACATCTGTCATATTTAAGGGTACCACTTCTTTTCTTTGTGTCATCAGACCTCTTTCTAGCACAAGTGCACACCTGTGCAAAGAAAATAATCCCTGAGCAGCTAAGTTCCTTTCTTTTTTCTTTCTTTTTTTTTTTTTTGTTAAACTGTTTCTGTTTAAGCAGACGACACATTTTGTAGTAAGATTTGACTTTTGAAAATGATGACTTGAAAACTGTTGCAGAGACATTTAATATACTTTAAACTTGCATAACATGAAAGCCAATTTAAAGTCACACAAGCATACTGATTAGTTATGCAAAAACATCCCTTTTGACCCATATGATAACAGAGAAATAAAAGCTGAATAAGTTAACAGTAGACAGGCCTTGTATATGCCAATTAGCCAAGAAATGTTAGTCCTGGTTGCATGTATAGTTTTCCCAGTCTGTGATGTTTGTGTGTGGAGGGGCAGCTTACCCAGCCTGTCTGCTCTGCTGAGCCCAGAGTCACGGCTGCAACCAGAGGAGGTTGGTGTGTTTACTGGAGAAACTACTGCTTACAATGCACTGTACCAGCACCTCCGCTGGCTGTTTGTTTTACAAACCAACTGCAAAAAAAACACAGATAACTCAGACATGAGAGATTACAGCCTTTATGCTTGACTCAAACTTAACTCACAGTTCTCGTAGAGAATTTGCATTCTCCATGGCTCATTAAAAGAGTAATGTTAAATTTGTCATGTTTATTGGAAATGTTTCCCATTTTGTTTCCAAACAGGGAGTGACCCACCTGAGCACAGTCATGCTTTTATCATACAGAAGTGGCTGTGGTTTCATCTAGACTAGCTTGGAAAAAATATCATCTAAACCTGCTCAACTTTAAAACAGAAACACAAAAATTGATGCCTGGATTAGCTCTTAGTAAAATATCCACCCATGCATCCGTCTATCATTGTCTTGCACTCATCCAGGGTCAGGACACAGTGGCAACAGGCTGAGCAGGGAATTCCAAATATCCCTCTGCTCAGCAACATTGTCTAGGTCCTCCCTGGGGATCCTGACACTTCTCAGGGCAGATGATAGATATATAAACCCTCCAGCAAGTTCTGGGTATACCTCGCACTCTACTCCCAATTGGATGTGTCCTGAAAATCTCTCAAGGAAGGTGTGCAGGCATCCTAATCAGATGCCCAAACCACGTCAATTGGTTCCTTATGACTTGAAGGAGCAATGGCTGTAATCCAAGCTCCTTCTGAATGTCCTAGCTCCTCAAACTATCTCTTAACACTAAGCACATCCACCTTGTGGAGAAAACTCATTTGAGTCATACGTATCTGCAATCTGCAATCTGATTCTTTTGGTCATTAACCAGAGCCCACGACCATAGTTCATCTTTGGAATACAAGCGAGCTGGTAAACTGAGAGCTTTGTATTTCAGTTCAGCTTTTTCCCCACCACTGCACTTTGGTACAGCACTCACTACTGCGGATGCCACACAAAACCATCTTTCCATCATACGCTCCATTTTTCCCTTACTTGTGAACAAGACCCTAAGATACTTAAACTCCTTCAAATGGGGCAGCAACTCACTTCAAACACAGACAGGGTAATCCACTGATTTTTGTCAGAAAACAGGGCCTCAGATTTAGACGTACTGACCCTCGTTTAGGTCACTGCACACAAACTGCCTCAGTGTGCAAAATTTTACCTCCAAAATTGCACCATGAGATCAGCCATTGTGACAGTTTTGACCTTGGAGAAAACGGAGAACCAGCAAGTCCAAAATGGAGGTAAATGTTGCTATAAGCTGTATCGCATGTTCCACTTTTTCTTTCCAGTAAGGAATGGCATTGTCCCATTGGCAGCCAAGCTAGTACGCAGTTAGCAGGCAATTGACATGAATGCTAGCGCAGAAAGCTGAAGTTGGGGTGGATGTGGGTGGAGAGGGGGTTAACGAAGAAAGAAGAGGCCCAAGGAAGCCATTGTGACTGATGAGCGATAGCATGTTCATGACTTACTAGCACATTAGCGTTTTAGCTACTCAGTTAATTGTTCTCCAGCTAGCCCCACAAGTGGTCACTGTACAAGCAAGCCTTTCTACTTGTCTTGAGACTTGCCCCAGCAAACTTAACCAGGACTTAGGTTGAACTCTTTGAGATTGGACTTGAATTTCCTCCATAGACTTAAAACCAGCTCTGTAAATAAGTCCTCTGCTTTATATTGGTGAAATATTACATCTCAGCCTTGTTGTTCCTTTTAACTTTACCTTTCTTTCACAGCTGCACCACATATTTGTCTAACTGAATGTTTTGCGAACAGACCTCAGAAAGTCCTCTTATCCTCCCAGTCCAGCCTGGCCCAGACTGGCCAACTTATCACCCAGGCTAAGCCATCTTCTCTCCTTTACACCACAAACAAATTGGTCTGTTACACCTCTGTCTGAGCCCAGATTGCATTTCTCTTCTCATCCCTCACTGCCTAAACATTCTTTCTTCTTGACTGTGACATTTTCAGCGCCATTCGTCCACACTTACGGTGCTCCCCCCCAGCCAGACATCTTCTCCTTCTTCATATGTGCCCTGGCTGCTTAACTGCCTTTACTTGGCAAGATTGAATCGCATCTCTCTTTTGCTCTCTTACACACACACACACACACACACACACACACACACACACACACACACGCATGCACGCACACAAACACACACACACACACCACATTTCCAGAGGGCATGTAAAATATCTCCAAATAAAAAATTAAGTGTATTGTTATTCATGCTTGAGCAGTCAGAGACTCACCAACAGAGGATAAATCAATCTTGTCAATTTCTCTTGTAAGACACAAGCATCATTTTAACCCCTTTGTACTCAAACAGTCACAAAGTCAGGAACTGAAAGTGCCCTTTTTCACTCCTGTTTGTGATTTTATTAGATCTGACAAACAGCATCTTTGTCTAAGAAGCTATTTATATTGTCTTTTGCAGGGTATTGTTGTGAAATTGAAATATTTGAACCGATGTTGCAAAAGAAACATACAGAGTCAGAAAGGAGACTAAAAACATCAGATGCCATCACTAATCTGCAAAGAAGCCACAAATTCAAAATTAGAAATGACAATTTGTGGTTTTACAGAGAATTTTGGCTAAACTATTTTTCAAATTTTTGGCAGTCGCTTTCTGTCTTATCGTTACTAAGAGTTTGCCAGATGGCTAGCACAGACTCCAGGAAGTTGCTGTGTGCTGCCAAGAAGTCGTCCAGCACGTACATCCTGTAAAATCACCATGTGTCATTTTTACACCTTAGTTTTTGTACAGATTCAACACACAAGATATGTCTTAATTAATCCATGGACAAAGCCAGGCTATCTGATTTTGTCTGTTTCTAATCTGTGCGAAGCTAAGTTAACCTGCTGCTGGCTGTAACTTCATATTTACTGTACAGCACAGACATGAGACATTAGATGTTGTTTTTTCTCATGTTTTTTCATTAAACTCAAACAAACAAACAAAACAAAAGAGCACATCTCATAAAAATTAAAATAAAACATTACATGTTGGGAAAAATGCTCAGCCTGGTCCTTAAATTGAACACAAGTTTTAAAAGCAGACCAGTGGAAAGAACTGCATCTGGATCAGAGACTTTCTGTGGTCCAGTGACAAATTTAGACCCTAGGTCCTCTAATGAAAATACAAGTTAAGTTCCTGAGTTTCTAAAGACATCCCTCCTGTGGAAAAGGGCTTTTAGAGACCCCATGGAAAGTACAGTACATACATGTGTGCACTTACACTACCTGATGCTTTCATGTTGCTAAGGCTGCCAACAACTCCAGCTTTTAGTTGACACAGCCTGAAAACTTCTGAAATCTTTTTTTTATTTGCATTCCCTGTGAGTTTTTGACCAGTCTCAGGTCACATGTGAGGTCTTAGCAGTGAGTTAAAGTATTAACTGTAGCTTTGGTGTTTCTTCCAATGCTCTCTGCTGAGTAAAATGATTTAACCACAGGACACTATCGGCTTTCACTCCAGGCGGAGACACGGTATGACAGAAATACTTCACCACTTACCAACATATATCAAATCACACACCCACGTAAACACTCATGATGTGCCCATGCACCCACAAACACATGCCCACCCCCTCCCCTAAGTTGGACGACCAATATACTGAGCTACACAATAGAGAGACTTGTTCCTGTTGACTCAAACCTGTCAATACAGCCTTTTAATTAAACAGCTTTTCCTACCTTTTTACTCTCCCTGCCTCCCACATATTCCCCTAAACAAATATATTGACTGGGAATCCAGAGACAGACAAGAATGGAAGGACAAGTGCAAACTTGGTGCAGAGGTGATGAAAGTCTGTAAGACATGTACAGTCAATTTTCGGTGTGTTCTGTGCTGAGCATTGGATCTGGTCTGGTTCTGTGAGGCTGCATTAATGATCTGGCCCGAGTAAGGTCTTCGAATCATGTCCCCATGTTTCTGTGTGTGCCTGCATGTATGATCATTGATGTGTACATGTTAAGATAAGGGTTCATTCATAGTCCCTGCAGAAAGCCTCTGCAAGCACGAATGAAAATCCTATAACAGGGACAGACACATATGAAGGTTACGAGGGTTAATGCAATATGGGACTGAGAGTTATGAGAATGTGTAGGAGGAAAGCAAATGTTTCACTTCCAAACATCCTTAAGGGAAATCAGATCAAAAACAGCAAACATATACTGTATGTATGTATGTATGTGCTCCTTAGCTCAATTCACAATGTGACTCTGAATAAAATAGTGTCTGGAATAAACAGTGCTGCTTGTTTTGTATCCAGAAAGAATACAGATCCATTTTCCCCAAATTAGCATAGAAATTGATACCAAAATCAGTCTGGGTCACAAGACATAAAATAAAAAAAAGAAAAGAACAACTTTTCTAATAAATGTGGTTTCCCAAGAGCTGAGTTGGACAAGAACAGTGGGGCCTGAAGTGATCTCCATTTTTCATCAGTGCACCATTCAAGCAGACCATAAAAAGCTCACAGTGGTAGTCAAAAGGCTGTGCCAGGATCCTGCCTGCCCTGCTACACCACACAAAGAAGAGACAGAGTGATGTTTCCGTATGGAGCGTGGCCATGGAACTGCAAGATAATCAACCCCATGGCTGCCTAGCAAGCTTGTGACTCCATCCCAAGGCTAAAAAAAGCAGGATGTCACCACTTATCTGTGAGCATCACAGTCATAAGATCCTGGTCAAGTCAAGTTAATTTAATTTGACAGAACTTACAAGTTTGTCCTAGAAAGCCCTGCAATCGATAAATCGTGAACACCTTTACCAGGGGACAAATGTTAGAAATCTGAGAAAGAACAAAAATAGAGGGAACCCTTTTCAATGACACACAGAAGCAACATCCTAAAGGTCTCATGTGAACTCAGGTGAGAGCTCATTTTTATGTTTTCCGTGTGCAAACATGATGTTCATATGCTTAATGTTCCTTCACAAGAAGTCAAGTAATTACATTTGGTTCTGCATAATACAGTGCATGACTAATATAAACTTATTAGGGTGACGATCAGAAATTAAATCACCAGAACACACAATGTACAATAATGTGACTTGGCATAAGAAAAGACAATCTAGTGAGAGACCCACATCCGCTTTAGGTCCTTGTTCTTTATTCATGTTTTGAGGGAAGTTTATTCATTCATTATCTGTAACCGCTTACCCTTTGCAAAGCTGCAAGGGGGGCTGGAGCCAATCCCAGCTGACATTGGGTGAGGGCAGGGTACAGCCTGGACAAGTTGCCAGTTCATCACAGGGCTGACGTCCAGAGACAAACAACCATTCACACTCACATTCAGACCTACAGGCAAGTAGGAGTCACCAATTAACCTGCATGTCTTTGCACTGTGGGAGGAAGCTAGAGTAAACGGAGGGAACCCACACAGGGAGAACATGTCAAACTCCGCACAGAAAGGTCCATCCCCAGCCAGGTATCAAACCCAGGACCCTCTTGCTGCATGCTGCTTGTGCGTACACAGTACAGTGATGCACACACACTTCACTGAGCCTGAGTTGAGCAACTTACACCGTTAAATCTGACTAATTTTTAAGTGTTTGCAACATGCAAAAGCAGATTAAGGGTATTCAAAAGGGTGCATTAGAGAAAGGGTCAGAGGTTAAGGGTCACAGCAGGGTTAGAGAAGCCATTTTTATAAATGAAATTTTGGATATTGTCTGCAGAATCAGGTCTGGGCACAGTGAGGTGTTGCCCTCTCACACATGTAGCACATAACCAGGTGCTCTGCTGTCCTCCTTGCTCTAAGATCCCACTTAAAAAAAAGGTGCAGAGTTTTGTGTCTGTGTCCACAGCAAGAACATCAGCGCTCCCACCTCCTGCTGTGACTTCTCTGGACAATAACCAGCTCTTTTCTCACATGGGCTCAATCCCATGTTACGCAGACTTAGTGTGATGAAGTTGGCAGGTTAAAGTTTGGGCCAAATAAATGCACAACTGCTAAAAATGCATGGGTAGCTGTGCATGCACTAAAGATGATGCTCTGTAGAGATACAGAAAATAGTTGGCTGAAACCAGCTTTTTTCCACCTGATAACAGTGTATGAGTATATTTGAGTATGAACAATCAAATATGAGTGCCAGTCAGTGAAAATGGCACATAGTGGTAGACATATTACTTGGTCATCCTTCTGTATCAAGAGTTTAAAGGATAATTAAAAAATTTATGGAAATATTCTGGTTTCTCCCTGAAAGTTAGATGAGAAGACTGACACCTTTTTCTGTCTCTGGTAAATGTGAAGCTACAGCCAGCAGACAGTTAGCTTAGCATAAAGCCTGGAAACTGGGATATAACAAAGGGCAAATGACCATTTTTAAATCCTAATGTAAAGATGTTAATTTGTGAGCCGCTGGAAGCTGTATTTTATTTTGGACCGGCAGTTCCCCTTCTGTGTTTTTGTCTTTATATTAGACTAAACTTCTGGCTGTAACGTTGTATCAACTGTACAGACATGAGAGTCGTATCAATCTTCTTATTACTTGTCATTAACCAAATTATTTATCTAATGTATGTAACATTTAATAAGGATAAATATTTGTTAGTTTATATGATGGAATAAACAGCAAATAACATTTTCCTGTAGATGAAAGGTTGTTGTGAGGATAATATTCTGTAACAAGAAATGAAATACCAAAGTATGGTTTACATTTTTAACTAGCATGTCATTGCAAGCCATCATCATTTCAAGTTTTAATTTATTTTTTTTTTAAAGGTTATCTCAGTGTGAGTCACATACCATGCAGCCCCTATACACCAGCACACCCGCAGCACACAACACATTCCTCATCTCTGATCACAAATCTCTCCCCATGATGAGCAAAAGACTGCAGCTGAGTGCAGAGAAAAGAAAGGGTTAGGGATTTTCACTTTATCACTTTAGTATTGTTTCATCGTGACTTTGGTGAGCGATTGTAGAGTCATTGTTATTACAGCTGTAAAAGATTCCATATTTCAGATTCAACTAAACTTGTTTACATAATATACAAAATATAGCGGTATTAGAGACGAAGCATTAGACACATTATGTGGTTGGTACACTGGAAACATTTTTATATTTCTGACAGCCAGTGACGTGGATTGTTTGTACCACTATAGCCTAATTTGACATTACTGGCGTTTCTGTTGAGCTGCTTTCAGGGATTAAAGGGCACCAGCTGTTGGCACCAGCTGATAATTGGTGCTCAGTGTTAGATTATGAAGGGAGTTAGTATTGCATCTACTGTAATTGACTGGAAGAAAAAACAAACACAACGGGAGATATAGGTTGTCTGTAGGTTATTGCAGCACAGTATGATAAATATAAACTATAATTTAGCCTGCAATTGATGCAAAACAATTAGGATATTGCCGGCTGCACAGCAGGGGTTCCAATGAGAGAACACTCAATCTAGCTGCTGCCACATCTGTCTGATAGATGCCTACCACAGCAGACCTACATAATAAGCAGTGTGTCAAGTTGGGAACACTCAAACTCCTACACCTAAATCTCTGGGGAGCTCCAATGCAAACAAAACTTTTAATAATTAGACAAGGCTGTATCCAGCACAGTTAATTACTTCATCACGTTGTCTCGCTGGATTCAAGCACTAATGTGTCATCTTTATGCATGACAGTGAAAAACACAGACGCGATTTATCTACCTGCATATTTTCACACCGCATACAGTATTACTTGGCCTTTTGACAATTTATCTCCCTCATTCTAGTGTGAAGGAGCACTTGAGCATGGTGTGAGTGCAACTCAAAAGATCTTCACTCCTAATATTTGACTGCTGATTAGAGTCTCTAAGTTGTGTGTTTGCGCAAGAGTGCGTGTTTGCGTACTGCATATGCGATGCAAGACTTCAACAATGTGTCTGTGTTTTCTTGCATACAGCGTGTCTGCAGTTGATGGAAAAGTTACAGGACTGGAAACAAAATGTGTTTGCTAGATGAGAGGAGACTGCAAAAACACGAGCAGCGCCATTTAGCATAAAGTAAACATAGCATGATTTTGCTCGACAAGAAGTCAATTACTTCTAATTTTCTAAAAACAAGACAAAAAGTAACTTTATCACTTGTATTGTAGCTGATTTTGGTTGTTTGAAAGAAATTCTTTTCTTTCTTCCACTTGTATGTTAAGAATATGAATGCACCTCATTTTCTCTGGAGCGTTTTGCAAAACTAAAGTAATGTAGTCTACTGTGGGATGTCATTTTCTAATTTAGATATTTTTAATATAGTACAACACTATTCAATGTGGATTTCTCCACATTCTCGATGCCATACGTGATTACCAAAGATAAAAAAGGAGAAAACCAGTAAAAACAAAAACAAACAAACAAACAAACAACCTAGATATATAATATAAAACATAAGTAAAATGTAATGAAGTGTAAAAGGTTCATATGTGCATTTGGCTAGTGTGGCAGTAAAAAAAAAAAATAGGCACAGTTTTGTGTGTTTTAAGCTACAGTTTATGCAATAGGTATGTACAAGGTAATTATAGGTTTTGTCCCTGCAAACAGCTTATCACGGCTTTTAGGGGACTAATTCTGAGTCCAGGGTGCGTGCAATGAAGCCTCTAAAGCTTCTTCCAGATAGGAGGAGTTCAAATAAACTTGCAGTGAAATTGCACACCTTTTTCACGATGTTAAGAAGAAATGATGGATGTCCATAAATAGACATGAAACGTAGGGCAAATGTTTGCATGCAGGCATTGTTGTGTACTGAAGACAACAGCAATATAGTTTGTAATTGAGCTGTCTTTTATTGAAACAATGAAAAACCTGACCTGAAGTCTTCAGTACTTTTAGCACCAGTACAGTGAGTTTTAATTTACATGATTCTTGCATCATAAAACACTGTTACGCAATTTAGTGTTTACAACACTTGGAGCTTAAGTGTCCACAAAAATGTCAGACATTTTCCATGCATGCTTTCACTCACCAAAACAGCTTGCCTGTTCTGAGAGGACATAAATGACACTATGTGTGTTTCTCAGAGAGGTCAGACACCAAACCTCAAACAATGTAGCCGCCTGGAGAACGCTCCACTTTCACATTTCAAAGCCTCATTCTGACAGCGATACGTACTGCTCCCTCTGCAAGATGATGGTGATAGCAAAGATGAGCTTGATGATAGTGAGAGCGATGGCGGCGCCGGTGGTGGTGATGAGCATGATGATGATCGTGTTCTACTATTGCTGCCACAATGACAGAGTCAAGCCCCTTCACAGGTAAGGAGAAGCGTGGCAGATACGCTGGCTATATCACTTTGACAGTAGGGGTCTGGGCTGCAGCAGCAGGACAGGTAAAATCACATTAAGTGGAATGAATGTGATTGGGCCACAGGCTTGTCATCAACACACAGGCCTCCAACTGTTTCTGGATTACATCGTGAAGGGCAGCAAAGACGCATCCAAAAATTGCAAGCGATTTATCGGAGGGTGTTTGGAGGGAAGTGTGTTTGTGAATGTTTGTGTATTTGAATTTAAGAATGACTGAGACTTTAGTATGAAATTTGAAGAATAAAAATAGATGCAGGTACAGCCTCTTTGAGAAGAAACAGGGAAGAGAAGCATCACTTTAAAGTTTAGGAGCACCTGTTTTTTGCCACCAGCAAAGAACACTTTGAGCACCAACTCCACTGCCGTCAAACAGCTTCTTAAGTGTCACCCTGTTTTGTAACGACACATGCACTCTGGCGAATGTCTCTATCTCTCTGTATCACTTTGGTTCTGACAGCTCCTCTTTAGACTCTTATTCTGTGGATGGAACCACTTTTCTGATCCATCAATCCTCGAGAAGACGAGACGAGGGGACAGGAGCGGAGAAAAGAAGACAAAGAGGAAGAGAGTGTTCGGATGGAGAAGACAGCAGACTTGTCAGACGCGCAGAGTGTCTCTCTCTGATTAAAATAGCACGTTTTACAATGACACGCATTTCTGGTGGTGAGGCGGCATGGCTATGCAGAGGCCCTGGTCGATAGCACTCCACCACAGCAGAATATGAAAAGTATTGATCTGCTTTTTACCTCGGACAGCTTTGAGCACAACGTCTCTGATGTTTCTGTAGCCAAGCTTCAAAGTCAATACACTTTTCTCTACATCACTCTGACTTGTAAAGCTGAGGAAAAGAGAGAAAAAGTGACTCCTGTCATACCAGACAGAGAGCGGCATTCTGCCATGAGCTTTGTGTTGGAGAGGTCAGGCCAGTTGTTGTGTTTATTACCTCATGGATCTGATGCAGAGGAAGAAGGGGATGAGGGAGATGAGGGTCAGGTTAGAGTGGAGTTAGAAAGATGAGGGCTCGCCAAGGCCGCGACCCCATGTCTTTCATGAGGGTCACTTTTCATGTTTGTGAATTAGCCAGACAAGAGAAACGCACAAAGTGTTTTTTCTGTCCTCTCTGTCTTTTAAACACAGAGAGAAATAAAGGCTGTCTCAAATAAGCAGCTGTAAGCCTTCAGACTGTGGAAAATCAATGGCATCAAGAACTGACAGACACGTTTAAGGGTGCAGAGCTCATGTAAGAGAATCCTTCTCCAATGAGAGACCTACTGAGAGAAACACACTCGGGATAGTCCTCACTGTTAAAGCTTGCTGATCCCGGATCAGAGTAGGGGGAGGTCAGCAGGGAGTAATACAGAGAGACAGACAACCACGAAGCACCGGAATAACAGATCACGGAGCAGCCCCTGAGATCACACAGCACTGCTCCACTCTGGGAAAAAAAAAGAAAAAAAAACAAACACTGACAGACAGAGAAATCAGAGTCAAGATGCTCCTCTTTGTTGGGCTTTTCTTTGGGTTTTTTTTTCTTTTTTTCCCCTCGTTCTTGTGCTCTCACAGACATTTAAGTTCCTCTCCTGGCATTGATTAAACCTCTACAAATCCCAAAATTCAATATGATCGAGCACACTGCAGATCTGTTTAGACACAGTCAACAGATGTATAAATTAACCTATCAGCTGACTAATATGTTGGCCTGTACTCTTTGTGTCCTCAGGATAAACTGATGGAACAGTATCAGGCTTCAGCATAAGTTTTATGTTTAAATAAAAAGGCTACAACAGGTTATATTTTGGCTCTCAATTGTTCATATCTTTTGTTAATACATGTCTCACCACTTCTCCTTTTGCAACTTAACAAAACATGTCTGTGCTGTCCTTTTCTAATAGTGAAACTTTACCTTGCAAGATAAGTGGGTACACCTGGGGCCTGCGCTAAGAAGTGAGTTTAATATGCCCTGGATCTCTTTGGGTTACCCAGCTCACTAAACGTAGCAGAAGTAATCCAGCTAAGTGGTCACACGAAGCTGGTTATCAACTCGGTATATTAACCCAGGTTTTCCCAATTTACTCAAGATAACGTTCACATAAAAGAGGCAGTGTTTGCAGCATATGACCAATCACAAACATGGACTCAGCAGTGTAGTGGCAGCAGAGCGGCATGTTTTAAATACCAGAAGAAAAGTGAAAGTCCTATATAATTCAGATGGAAAGCAATTGCAGCAGTCAGACAAAGGGAGATCAGAAAAAGTCAACTGCATGAATAGCCCACATAATTTTTTTTTTAATATTAATGCGAAGATAATAAAATAAAACGTACACACATAGGATGAATGCTGGATCACAATATACCTGCAGCGGAGTTTAATGAAGAGAGATATCTGCACATTAAAAACCGTTTGTTTCTAACTTTTTTGTGACGCAAAGCTCTTCCTGACTGCTTTTACAGACCATTTAATACGACTGTGACAAAATAATGCACACACATATCTAATTAGTGTTAAATGTATGTTTCACATTAGGTTACCAAAGCTGCTTCATTCAAACTTTTATGTTAGACTTGTGGTTTAAACAGATTTTGGAGTAATTAAAAATAATATAAAAATATAAATCAAGGCGGTCATTTTCCAAGAGAACTGACTGATCTGATCAGTCAGTGGGCGGTGCACTTATACCCGCTGATCTCTTACTTCAAACATAGCCTGCTCCGGATCAGGTTAGGTGTTCAGCACGAGTTGCTGCGGTGACATAGCCCGGTAAGAAGTAATCCACCTTTGTAGGACTGAAAATCCAGAGTTAAACCTGAAGTTACCTAAATCCCACTTTGCAGTACTGGCCGCCCAAGGCGTGTCCTCTGATACCTTTCACTTCACCGTGGCCCCATTGTGCATGTTGACATAAGTACTTCAGATATGTGACATATAAAAACCTAAACAACAACAATTTTTGAAAAATAAAGCCAACACAGAAGAACAAAAAACTGCAGTTCTTTGAATGCCTTCTTGAGTCTGGCTCCAAAAAAAGAGTCAGACCTCATGGAACTCAACATTTAAAATGCCCAAATTTACAGCAGAAATAAACATGTCTAAAGCCTGTAGCAAAAATAAAAAGCAAAAAATTTAGTCTCTAGTGCTTGCTCACTCCATTGATGATGACTTTCATACAACTCACTCATTTAAATTAGATTAAGGCTTAACAGTGTGGCTGCTTTGACTGACAGGAGACTCTATCTGTTTGACATCACACAGTCATTGGTTGCAATGCGTATGCTCCTCATTCCACCTTCTCGCTAGCTCAAAAAATCCAAGATGGCCACAGCCACAAGTTAAGCATATAGCATCAAAATGTTGGTCCACAATGACTGACATCATAGTGGCTCTGTCCACTATTCACCACATTGTCTATGATTAAACCCTGGCTGTCTGAATCTGTGTCTGCTGAAATGTTTTTTGCACACATCAATTTCAAGGTAGAATGCTTTGACAGCTTATTTTGCTTATGATGTTTCATTTAGCATATGAAAAAAATGTTGTTGACATGTTTACAAGGTTAAAAACTTGATTTAAAAATCAATGTGGGTATACTTGTATGCCACAATCACTATCTTTAATGCAAAGTCTCTCAGCCTGATTATCTCTCCTGGTCAGTGCCATCACGTTTACTCAAGGTGAGGAAGTGAGAAAACAGAAAGAGACTGTGATGAGAATCGAGCGAGTAAACGCACCAGGGTGGCTGAGAATTGGACACATCTGCTGTGATCAGAGGAGAGGTGTGGCTCTGCAGACCTCTAAGTAGCTGGATTAACCACTGGCCACGGGGCTATTGATGTTATTGAACTGACAGGCTGATGAATGGAGTCCTTTGGCGAGGTGTATGAGTCTGCTGCTATAGCTGGTTAGCGTGTTCACAGGCCAGGCACTGTTGGAGAATATAGAACTGCCAGCAATTAATCTTGAAAGCAAAAGATTTTTGTTAGGGAGCCTTTGATTATTTGGAGGAGAGTCAAAATTTGCATGATTAATTGGAAATGTGCCCCAAGGCCACAAACCTCAACTGCCCTCAGTTAACAATAATTAGTCCACGTTACAAAGGTTAACCTGCCACCTGCTGCCAGATGTGTTTAACAAAATGGACTTTAAAAAAAATGCCATCAGTTGTAAGTGAATGAGTGAGGCGTCCAATCAAGATTCATTGCTTTGTTACATTTCAAGTGCACAGTACAAACTATAGTGACAATGCAGTTCCCTAATATGCTATTTCCAAGTCATAATTTCATGCTGAGCAGCTGTTCTGCTTTGTGCAGGATTAGCAATGTGGGAGAAAACGCTTCTAAAAGTGAGAGAAAATACATTCTGTCTCTGTTTAAATATCCCATTCTGCCAACGTGCCTCACTGTTTTGACTAAGAGTCAATTAGGCAGTCAAAGATTGACTCAATTACTTTCTTCATCTAATGTGCTTAGTTAATTTTCTTCTCTAGCACAATATGTAGTCATTTGGGGAAGCTTTGAAAAGTATTCAAAAGGTGTTCATGAATCTATAGAGTAGCTAAAATGATACTGAGGAAGTTATTTCACAGTCACCCAGAGTAATTATTATAGCATAGTTTTTATATATCAGTCATCAGTGCTCTGCTGTATGACGTGTAATTGGGAATAGTTTTTGTGTGACTTTACTTTCCTTCTCAGATTTGGGGAAACATGCATATAAGCACCTTTAAAGATGAACAAAGAGGACATCATTGACCAATTTTTACCTTGCAGTGTAAAAATAAATATGTTTTCTCCTTTTAGTTTACCTGTTATGCATGTAATATTTATTTAAACAGTATCTTCATTGTTCTCCCTCATGCTCTCCCAGGTTACACTCTCCAGCTCTGTATGCAGGTATGCAGGTACACACACACACTTGCATGCAAAACACAATCCTTTTCTCATGCAGACGTGCATGCAAACACACAGACAGACTCTCTTGCTGTCTAATCAAACAGGCAACAGGTTTCATCTGTTACTTGTTATTTTTCTGATATTTACATGGCCATTGAGGTTCCTGAGGGTGTTGTTTAGCTAATCCAATGATAAGGTCAGGAGGATTACTCATATTGGTCTCCACATTCCTCCTCTTTGCCTGTCAGGGAGCGGCTATTCAGCCAGCCGAGCTCCTCCAGTGAACTGCAAATCACTTCCCATTCAGATAAGCAGCCGTCCTGACCACAGCTGGATCCTCCCGGTTACAGAAAGCAAATCTTTGTCATCTGCATGACACAGTCTTAACAGATCACACCTGCCTCCTCTTTGATATACAGGTTAGAAGAGAAATTAAAGCCAAACGCCAGTCAAGTGCTGGAAAAAAACAGATGCATGAGGACGAGCCAAGGAGATGAAAGACAGAGGAAAGATCCAGAGAGGAAAAATGACCTGGTGAACAACAGCAGAACCAGTTCATCCTCTTTTATGGAAATAATCTCTTATTGTCTATCAGTAGAGCAGAGAACAAACATTCCAGCAAAACATTAACTTGGCTCCCAAACGGAGCCGCCAGGCCAATCAGATACTGGCAATATTTCAATGCCTGTTGGATCAGCTCTTATTTCTTCTTTACCTTGTCTTGACCCAATGTGCTGTATCTTATCTGTGTTGGCTGAGACGGGTGTGGAAGACGCTGCCTTTTCCTGATTTATGTTTTTAGTAATCTGATTACACATTTATTGCTGTTTGTGGCTCAGTTGGGAAATTCAAACATTTTCCACTCTAGATGAAAAGTGACAAAAGCATGCATTTGGAAGTTATTTAAGTATTAGATTTAGCTGAGAAATTTGCGTTATTGCAACTTTTTAAATGGCAAAATGGTTTAATAAATAGCAAAGTTACAATCTCTGACTAATGTGTGTTATTTCACACTCCAAAATTATCGAGGATTCATTATGTCAAAGTGTGTTATTATTTGTTTTATTTCAACCATTGATTAAAGATGCCACATTTTCTGAAGGAATACATAATTACTTTAATTAACCTATTAATTTATGTAATTATTCATCAAATTAGGTGCCATTTTTAAAAGTCGGAATCAAAGTCTTTGCAGTTTCTGCATCAGTATAGACATTAAATTTTTAAATTAAGGCAACAGCATTGACTTCACACACTGCTGACCTCTCATCTAAAATGAGACTGCTTGTTTAAATAAATCATAATTTTAGAAAAATGGAAATTGCAAAGAACAAAGCAATGACGAAAAGCAAATCAAAGAGAGCAGGAAAACAATTCCCCAAGTCTGTCCCTTCCTTTTGATTCATTTCAAACTTAAAAAAAAAAAAACTGAGTAAAGCTGCGAGGAGACAGGTTGGCAGTGTTTAACCACAGAAATTAATTTCCTGAATAGTGGCTTCACATGCTGTTTATGGCATTACAATGGTGGAAGTTGGACGGGCAGACATGAACCCTGGAAGGTAGTCACGTACATTATACACCTATAGGCACCAGCACTGGTGTACATGCTTACACACACACACATACACTCCCAGTCTGGCACTGGTGCTGGAGCCAGTGTATTGTTCACCATGTTTAGTTTTCAGACATGAATCCTGCCTCCTTTGGATGAAGTCATTGCTGGCTAGATATGAACTGCATCACAAAAGGGAGACAAAAGAAAGTTGGAGGGACGTGCTCGGTCCTCACGTAGCTGAATGTAGCCACAGTGTTGACATGTAGACATTTGGCTAATTACACTCAGAACAGTTTACCCAAGGACAGTAAAGTGGAGCCAAATACAAAAAGCTACAAGTCTGCCTTTAACATTATGACACTCCTATTGAGCGTGGTGAACAGGTCATTAAGAGAGTGCAAAAATAAAGTTGAAGCTTGCTCAGAAAGCTTTTCTCTGTCTACCTATTTCTGCACCAGCTGTGAGGGGAGAGCGCAGAGAATTGGGCTTTTGACTGAAAGGCAGTTTCTTCAAATCCCTGAGCTGGGAACACGAGGGCAGAGCAAAAAGAAAAAAAACAGTGCATTCCCAAGTAACTTTTGTGGAAGTGACCCTGAGCAAGGCAATTAACACCCGGCTGGTCAAGTAGAAATGCTCTGTGAACAACTGTGGGGGAAACCTTGGCTCCCAGAGGCGTGAACGTGTGTGACTGAATGTGGGTGAAGCGGGGCATTTCTGAAAAGCAGCCTAGCACACTTGGTCAAACTAGCCTGAGTAAATAGAGGTAAATAAATAAATAAAGCCTGTTTTCCAGAGCCCAGCCACAGCGGAGGAAGCACTGTCATGCTGGTTTGAAAAAGATCCCTGAACACTGTCTAAAGAGCACAGCAGGGAACGTTGCCTTGGCCCACATCCTGTGCAAATTCACCCCATTTTAGTTTATTCAAAACACAATATTCTCATTACGCTCAGTTGGCTCGCTGCTCTGTCATTTCATCTGGCTTTCCGCACACCAGCATATTAGCCCCTTTGGTCTAGTAATGTTCAGAACATAACCCATAAAGAACCATTGTAATGTGTCTCTGCCTCATTATTGCCAGGTCAGTGTATGGAGCAACGCGGGAGAATAGGGTGCCTCGTATGGCTTGTTAATTCAACACCTCTCTCATTCAGAGCAGCATTTGTACAGCTGGCCTTTTGAAGGGAGTTCAAACTATATACTCCTACACATGCAGACACATAGATATGCAGTGACACTGCACACACAGACACACAAATCCAAGTCCCGACTCTGACATCACTCCACACCATCGGTTCCTGCCCAACCTTCAGCCCCCACCTTGGGAAATCACCCAGAGCCTGTACAGCCACCAGGGCGTGAAATACACACCCCGGGAAAGCAACTGAGGTGGGTGGAGGGACAGGGCGGTCGAGGTGGTGAGGGGCCAAGAGGTGGCGAGTAGCAAGTGTGAGGGTGTGAGATTTGGAGACGGAAAATGAGGCAAGAATTCAGAGAGGAAAATGCAAAGAGGAATGTGCGCTTGTGACTGTTCTGGAGGGAGCGAAGAGGGTGTTGATTGGAGAGTTCGGGTGGCGAGAGATGGAATTGAAGAAGGATTAAATGGACACTAGGTTTCAGGAGGCGGAGGGGGAGAAGGGAGGGGCTGCTTTGAAAAGGAGGTCTGGGGGTGCACTCTTGGCCTTGAGACTGGGGCTCCGTCACGCCTCACGTCTCTGCGAGCCACTTGGGCCTGGCGCTCCAGAGGGGAGTCGGCCCAACCTTTGTTACAGTGGAGGAGTGGGGAGTGACAAGGCATACCAGCATGTCTGACATGTCAGAGCAGTTGGCTGGGAGACCCTGAATCTGGTAGGGTCTGACGCTGGCCATCTGTAGCTTGAGAACAGGGCTGGACTGTTTTAATTGATGAAAACCGCCCCAGGGAGGATGTGAGATCGTGCTTCAAGGAGAAAACAAAGAGCAGTCGGTGAATCAGGCCCTGATTAAATGTGCACCGACTTATTTCGGCGAGCAAACAAGACCAAGCGTATCCTTGGAGGATCTCTAATGGTAGCTAAATTAAAGAGATGGGGGTTTTTTGTCAGCTGAAAACAAATAGAAATATGTACGATCAGATCTGAGCATTGCTTGAGTCCTCAGTTGGATGTATTCATCCTCATTGCTTCCTCTCAAAGAGCTCCCTTTAATGTCATCCAGTGAAGGGAAGTGATGAAATGGGGCAATTATGTATCCATTTGTGCTATTCAGGTGAAACCAGGTGTAAAATTTCCAATCTGTGCACCTGCTGTATCTTTAATTTATTGTGCTTTCTCACCAGTGTTGCCTGTTAGATGGTAATAGTCAAAATATGGGCAAAATATTACATGCAATAAATCTATTTAGCATTATCATATTGTTTCCAAGAAAGAGGATTGTTTTACTGCCAAAGTTTAGCCCCCAAAATTGCAACAGCTAAGTGATGATAGCCAAACAAAAACAAATCTTACAGGAGAAATTTAAGTTTTTGCTGAGTTGGGCTGTAATAAGAGAAGGAACACATTGCAATAATACAAAATTGTCCCTCATCAAGGAGCAACATGTTTAATTTGATATCCAGACATTTAGAAATATGAGAAAGAAAACAATGGAGCATTCTCATCCTGAATGGCGAGTATTACACTCTTTGGTGAAAACAGATAGCCAAGTCATCTCCCGTCGGGCTGTAGATTAATTTTCATTTTCCAAAGAGTTTGTGCATATAAATATTCATGAACCACCTTGAAAAGCGATGGGCAACTTTATAAGGCGGTCAGCGGAGAAACCAACAAACCCCCCTCCCTTCTCTGCAGCTGTGCCGATGAGGGGGGGTTAGTTCATGATGAAAGACTCTCACTATCCACGACCTTTCCAGTCTAAAACAAAGATTTGCACAATTAACTACTTTTAAATGTCATCCAACTGCCAAATCTGCATATCAACGCCAAGCCTTGCATAGAAATGAGGATGTTTGTAGAGGAGTAGCTTTTCTCCCCTTTTCCATCCCAATGCCACCAAATGGGGTTCTTTCTCATTTTCGCCAGGAAGGAAATGTAAATGTCAACATATCTTGTGTGGAGATCCTTCTGTTGCTAATTAACCTTTGCCGTTTAGAAGCTAGACTGAGCTCTGCCTAAACACCGCAATTAACTCCAGCTTGAAAGACAGAGAGACAACATCTACATGGAGCCATACAACGAAAGAGAGTCACAGCGGCTTCATTATCCTTGCAGACACACATACTTGGCACACCTCACATTTTTTTGAGGGTGCTCATTGGTTGATATTTTCCCCAGGCGGCAGGAGTGAACCTATTGGGAGGGTGTCAAAATTCTGTGGATTAACAAATCTCATTTCTTTTTATCTTCGTGAGGTTGGACAGGAAAGCCGGTTTAGTTATAGCCCCTGGTGAGAAACAAACCATTACAGGGGAATTCATACTCATAAATCTTCATACATCAAGCTGAGGACTGCTGGGATCTATCATGTTCAAGTTCAATTTCCAGATGCAGTGACTGGGAGGAAAATTCGTCCTCTTCTCACCAACTTCAACAGTCCAAAACAAGTAAACCAGTCAGTGTAATTCGAACACTCGTCTGGTGCTCTCTGAAAGTTTGGCGGGCCCAGAACTGCAGAGGCTTCTCTGGAGTCATGAATAGCAACACTGAGCTTGCTCTTGCAGCTCAAAGGCAGTGTCAGTTACAAAGTCAACCCATTAACATCTTCACTCTTCAACACAACTTTCTTTTCCAACTGCAGAATCAACACAAGTCAATAGACAGACAGAATACTGCAGGTAGCCAGGCCAAATACCTCCACACTCCTCTGAGAGGGGTGAGAACAGAATATGATGATGGACAGGAAATATTTGTCCTTTATATGTTGATGAATATTAGAGCTCTTTAAGAATTTTGGCCAAATGCAGACAAATGATTGACACAATTTCCAAGAAAAAGGAAAAATCTGGGTTTGGTGAGGGCAGGGGTGAGGCGTAGGGAATGCTGGGAGGTGCCAGAGTAAAGTTGATTCAGTGTAGGATGAAGAGAATGAAGGGAGGCTTCAGCGGACTAGACCCTCCACAGTCAGCAAGTGGGAGTTGGGCAGAAAAAGCAGCTTTCACCGCAATGAAGGTATCTGAGGCAAAAATGACTGTCCAAAATCACGCAAAATACTGAAAGACAAGACATGACTTGTTCAAAGAAGCTCTAAAAATGAAACTTGTTTTGTGCTGCTGAGTTTTCACCCAACTGGTGGTAGGGGCTGCGCTGTATCAGATGGCTACTGCGATAGATACGATCAAACTCTGTCAAACATTATTACGGGCACCACCACTGGCTTGATCTACGAGTTACTGCATGTAGAATTTGCTCTCAAGCATCCACATCTCATTCTGGTGCAATACAAACACAAAGGCTCTGACATACTTAGCTCTTGACAACACATCAATGCTTTGGGAGGGCAGACTGCCATGTTTCTAAAACACAGCCTTCATCATGAATAGATGCTCTGCATCAATTCTTGTGAGGAAGTTCAAAGGAGCCCCTACCTTTTTAGTCGAGGACATCCGTCAATGTCAGCTATGATTAGGTCTTGAAAATACTAATTTCTTGGGAAGACTAGACCAGCGTCCTTGCAGGTCCGACATGACAAATGTCCTGTATGGTCAGCGTCAATTCTTATCAGTGCCTCATTAAAAATGTAATGACCACATGAATATTTACCAAGTTTAATTACTGCTCTTTATTGATATTCTGCTGTGCCCTGCACACTCTTTTCCTTTCCGGAGTGCAGTCTCTCTTCCAAGTGCTGGACGAACGCCTCCTTCCACCTTGATGAATATTGCAGAAGTCCGAGGAGTGTAAGCCATTGATGGAATCCACCTCAATCAGCAGGGGAATCGATGGCATACACTCACATTTGCAGAGGCGCTAATTGGCGGCAGTATAATTCAGCAAGCTGCATAATTTACTCAAGAGAGAAACAGGAGGCGAGTCTGGTGAGATCAGTTCATTTGTAGCAGAGGTATTAAAAAAAAAGTCATTCTAAAACCAGAAGACCTTGGACAGATGCAAAGGAGACCAGCCAAAGGCCAAGTTATTAATGTCTCTGCTTGTCAAGACCACTGAAGTACAAGCTTTTGATGAGGGTTTTTCTTGCTGGAGTCTTTTGAGACTCACTGACAATACCTCGCACTCCTCTCACTATCTGCCTTTGTTATGCTGACATGCAATAATAGGGGAAAAAAAGTCAAGAACACTCAAAAAAGCATCATTTAAGAAACATTTCTTTTTTACATCTTCTTGACAGTTGGTGAAAGAGGCCATGAAGGGCAAGAACTTGAATGCCCTTACAATAATAATTGCGCTTATCTCGCCCTGTTTATCAGATAAGAGGGCACAGAGGAAGTGAGCTCAGTCTTGGGGGGGACAGAGGAGAGGAAGAGCGGGTTGGAAAATGTGGCTGTTACCAGACAGCCCTGCACCCCTCTAAGGAAATGACCCTCCGAGTCCACCACAGACTTCCAGGTTAGATCTGCTGTCTAGACAGCGGATGGAGCTGAAAACTTCAACAGCAGCAGAAGTTCGAAGCACCCAAGAAGCAGAGGAGAACCTTCATGAACTGTCAACAAATCACTGGTTACAGAAAAAAATGTTCCAAAGCATGTTAGCCTAGTGATTAAGGCACATACTGTACCACATAATGGCAACATCTATGGTATAATTCCAGCTGAACACTGGTGTTGCACGTCAAATGCCCTTTTTCTTTTCCCATATTTCCTACGTGCATCTATACTGCTTCTATCAAATAAAAGCAAAATGCCGAAAGGAATTCTTAAAAAAAAGATCACATTGAAAGAATTGTTCCAACTTTCATATTTTTCCTAAGTGGACAAAAAGCAGCTTTTCAAAAAAACAAAACAAAACAAAACAAAAAAAACCCCAAACAAAAGAAAACAAAAAAAGAAGATCTAAGTGATAAACAACTCTTCAAGTGTTGTTTTTACAATATGCTTGGTTTCAAGCAGCTGCATTTTTAAAATCTGTTGTGAGGGAGTCTTGTTCAAACATTTACAGGGGTGGACACAATGAAGTGAACACCTGTGAAATCAATTGCAATCAAACACAAGAGCCTATTCCTGTAACAAAAGAACTGGGAAAAATACAACTAAAACTTTGCAATATAATAATCTCTGGTACAAAAACACAAATTACAGCTTTTGAAAGGACCATGGCATAAAAAACAACACATTTTTGACTCAGACTGGGAATTTATTTAAAATTAGCTGCTCATCAGAGCAGTAGTGCTAACTTTAACTGGTAATAGGAGAGTGCACTGATGTTAATGTGCCCATTCACTGTTCAATGTTGGATATGTAAGAGGGGAAGGTTATTGTTTACAATTTATAAGATAAAGCTATCTTCACTAATCTACAATTAACAAGTTCAACAGTAGGTATACTGTTTCCAGTCTATGCGTATGAGGTAAATTTACCCAACTTTAAAATGTGTTGAATGTTTACTTAAGTTTGGTCTGTGTATGTATAAAGAAAGCTCTAAAAAGGGGCAGAAAGTGCATCTACATTTTGTCCCTCACTGAAAAAATGTGGATCTGTGGACCGCAGGCATTATGCTGTGACCACAACTGCTTCTTCCGCTGTGTTGACCTGCAAAGGAGCAGTATACATCAAGCAGGCAAACGTTAGATTTTTGATTTAGCTTTCACATATGTGACGCACCAAATCTAGCTAACGAATATGTTCAAATGTCAGGTTTGAGGGAAATGCACAGACATGTCTCCCGTCAGTAGAGGATTGTGAAAACACCTCTCTTGCACAGATGCATCAGTATCGTCAAGCTCAAAAATTTTAGGAGACATAATCATAAGAAAAACACTTGCTTGTGTGGAGGGGTCTTTAAGATTAGATAACTCTCCTTTAGCTTTGGCTCAAGTGAATTGCATCTCAAGTTGACACGAACTGTGTTGACAACACAAAGAATCTACCTGGAAAGAAACAACCTTTGCAGCTCCTGCTTTTGATCGTCAGACATGAAAGGACACAGGCACATTGAACATTAAAATAGGCACTTAAAAGGGACAATATTGTCAAAGCCTGGGGACATATTGAGTGACAGCTTTTCAGCTCTTTGAGGCCTTTGGGCTCTTGCTGGGCAACAAGATGTCTCCTCACTTTGTCTCACATGTGAAGCTCCTGTGAGTGTAACGATAGTTCTGACCTCGACATCGCAAGTGCACTGAAATGGAAGTGCAGGTTGACTGTTGTGTCATTGTGCTGAAAATAAAAGACACCATCAACGCATGCATGTCTGTTGAAAACATCTTTATTTCTAACAATACAGAGGCTTTTGTATTTCATACTTGTGCATTCCAAGGCATTTTGGTTGAGATGGAAAACATCCTGGTGTCTTTTTTTTTTTTTGCTTTTACCTCAGAATACAGATTCAATCAGCCTTTAATTGAATTTCATCACGTCTATCTTTGAAGACACTGTGGTATTTATGTTGAAATATACTTGATCTGAGAAAAAGGCTGGCAAAAACCTGCAGGAGAAACACAATTAAGCAGTCTACAGATGATATAAAATGAGTGGTTAAGTATTCCACAGTCATTCTTCATATTCTTCGCTTGCCTCAATTCCACACATACAAAAAGAAGAGGAAAAAAAGCTTGAAGTAGTAGTGTTTTATTCATCTTTATGTAAATCCAGTCATTTATGGTTGCCTTAACAAATCAGGAATCAAGTGTGTCAACATCTAGCAGAGAAGAAAGTGCATATGGGGATTACAAAAGAACAGAACAGAACAAAAACAGGCCGAGGGAGAAACTCTCCATCGATTAAAGTCTACAAATCTTGACAAGGGTGAAAAGAACATGTTTTTAATTGTCTGGAATCTCTAGATGCTGTAGAAAGTTTTACAGTTACAAGCTATTGTTCATATCTGAGTGACAGTATGTGGAGGCTGAGCCCCGAGTCGGTTCACAGCATAGAAAAATACCCTGGTTATCTGCATTTTTAACTGTACACTACTGAGTTCCTATAGAATATATGCAAAATGATCAACTCCTACCTACCAACCTAGAATGGCCTTCGTAATCGGCCCAACCCAGCTTTTTCTTTACATCCTACACCACTAAGAAAAATAAATCCCTCATTGCATTGCTACATAGATAATGTTACAAGTATAATGCTCAAAACTGATATTATGCTAAGTAAATCGCACACAATAATTATTTATACATATATATAGGGTCAAATAATGGGACTAATATTTTAGATATACTCAGAGCACATAAAAATCTCCTTGCTAACTTCTGGGTCGATTTCAAATTGCTAATCGGATGGCATTTACCTACTAACCACTTAAGGCAACGTTTCCTCTTACCTTTCATCATGGTGGTTGTGGTTAATATATTTTGATAACACGACCCAGGGTTTTTAGGTAAAGGCAACTTCTATTTCAAGCATGGTTTGATTCATTATTTTAAGATTCAAGGCAATGATCAGACGACCCGAAATCTCTGCATGCCATCGAAAGCAGCATTGTTTCCATTTCATAGCAAGGCTAATTTTAATGTCGGCTAATCTGTTGAACGTCTTTGCAGATGAAAAAATAAGAGGATCTTGATGTAAACGTGCAGTCTCTGAGAAGAAAACAATGCTGTTTTCCCGCCATGCATTTGTCCGGGATTTGACTGAGTCTGGCCTGAATCTTTCTCCCGTACCATGACGATGTGCATAAGTCACAGCAAAGAGCTCTGGTCTTCAAATGGAGCCTTGTCGACAATATCAACACTTATGAGTCCAAAAACGCCTTCAACACTGAACATCCAAGAGAGGAAAAAATATCTAATGGGACAAAATATCCATCACAGATTTCACAAAACGTCTCAAGTGAGATCTGACGCCACAGCAGCTCAGCTGTCTTGCAGATCAAAGTTTTGGCGTGTCGTCTTCTGATCGCCAAGTCTCTGCTTCGTTTTGTGCAGTCTCACTGCAGCAGCTGAGTTCAGTCTGAAGGAAGTAAACACTGCAGAGGGCTGACATAGGTGCAGTGCTCAGAGACAATGGCTGCAGTTTGGGCAACAAAACATTTTTTAGTTATTATTCTCTTTGAAACAATTCTGGTTCGACTATTACTGAATGTCTTTGACTTGACAATGCTCTAGTTCGGACATTTTTTTTTACAGAAGACTCCCTTTTCATACAGTAAATCTTCATCTTCACTTCATCCAAGGTGATGCGTACAACTTAAAATGCTGGAGTCTCAATACTCTATCAACTGAGTAACACTCATCAAGAAAATATCAAATAGCACTTGTTGGTGCACTGTGTTGCACTAAAAAAACTTCTCACTCCAGGTTTTGTTCCAGGAAAGTACACAAATCTGAGTTACAGCCCCAGATGATGAGGACAGTTCACTCGAGTTGTTGACTATAATGTATGAGTGGTCAGTGTACGAAGTCTCCTTTAATTATAAAATACCAGGGGGTCAATATTACTTAAATTATTAAAATGGGGAGATTTGCTTTAAATGAAATGGTTGATGGACTGGACCTTTGTCTGTGAGTGTGCAGCTACATGCTCACATGCTTGTTTGAACAGTGGATGAGAAGCAAACATGACCGGGCTGCAAACATTGTGTGTTTGTGTCTGTACACAAAAAAGGGCCTCTGTTGCTATGTGTTTGTGTGTGCATGTGTATGTGTGTATACATGTGTGCGTGCGTGTTTGTGGTCCAGCAGTAGCTACGAGGCGTTTGATGTGTTGGGGCTCCAGCCCATTTGATAAGCTCTCTCCAGGGTTCTCTTGCAGTCCTGCATCACTGTGCTGAAAACAATGTGTGGGTACTGGACCACCAGCCTCTCCACTGTCTCCTCGTTCACCTGCAAAAAACCACACACATGAACACACTGTTAACCTAGTGATTTCAGTTGAGCTCCATTGTAAAACATTTCACAATAATTGCTTTTTTTAACATTTATTTTGAGAAAGATCAATCATCACTCAAGGTCAACTCATTTATTTATCGCAGTTATTCAGAACTTTTGACCACATCACACAGTCTTCTTCAGCAGATGCTTAGGTTCCATATAACTGTACGCATTCAAACTATCAATCTAATCAATGCTGAAAAAAGTGACTGGATCTTGAGTTGACAATCTTTAAAGATTTTTGCGGGCTTTTTGTGTCCTTGATTGTCCATGTAAAAATACAGAAGTGTTTATTTTCTAATGTCCATTTCTTACATGTTTGCTTGATTACAATATGACTACTTAAATGATCAGTTCACTGCATCAATCTGGTGACCATATGTACGTTTAAAAAACTTTTACTTGCTGCAATTTTTCACCCTATTGGTAGAAGTAAAAAAAAACCCT
>JAQLOL010000022.1:305440-325962 GCA_029783665.1 Naso thynnoides | reverse complement strand
TGTGTGTGTGTGTGTGTGTGTGTGTGTGTGTGTGTGTGTGTGTGTGTGTGTGTGTGTGTGTGTGTGTGTGTATGTATTTCAGAGTGGGAATGTATTCCCACAGGAGAGAGGAAATGAATAATCTTATGCTTTTGTATCAAATGCATGTATTTAAGCCCCTTTCCTCCAGTCCAGCTGGAGCTGTGTAATGTACAGTCTCCTCCACAAACACACACACACACACACCCACACACACACACACAAAACAATATTGTGTACAGTATGTAACATAATTATAAACATGATATATAGCCTCGGGCACTTGGAGTGCTCCACATGTGGTTCCATCATGCTCTTGGATGCCACGCATAATGGCACATTATGGCTAAACAGGCAGTAACACAGCTTTGAAGTTAAACAATGTTTCATGTAAAATGGCACCATGGGGAAGAAGCTCCATCAGGCCAGATGGGTGAACCGTACACGGGGTTGCCATGTTGTTTTTTAACATGTGGTGATCTGGAAAAATATTCTAAAAATGGACACATTTGTGTGTGCGTGTGTGTGCGTGTGTGTGAAGCTGGAAAGATGTTAGCTAAGTGAATTGCTACCCATCCTGCTCCTCTAGTCATATCCAATCACATGATCTAAAATTTGATAACGTGGGCTCAGACATCTCGTCTGACATTGAGACACACATGTTGCTGCTGTTAAAACACCTTGTGTGGTGGTTGAGTTTTCTGAGGGAAATGGGAGATCAAATAAAAAAGGGGAGCTTCATAGCAAACTGAACCGAACAACAGCACTCCCTCCACTTCCCCTTTCACAAACTCCCATCCCTGTTACTTCCCCTTTAACTTTACTTCTTTTCACCTGACAAAGTGAGGGGATGGAAGCAGACAGGTGCCTACCAGGGTGAATGTATAAAAAGTGCAAGTGAATACATCTTCCATGCATTTCCTGATTACTGTGCAGCACTCACCTAAGCACATAACCTCCCTAATCTGAATTACAACCTCCAGACTTTACAAAGAAAGCATATGGCAGTTTGAGATAACTGCAAGGACAAAGAGACACGCTAATAACCATAAACATCATTTTGTTAGGCTCTCAAGTTGGTAAACTGTAGAGTCAGATAATGCCTTTTTAAGAACGAGCCAAGTGTTGGGCTGTTTAAACTTGTTTAGTACTCTATCAACAAGTTCATCTGGTTGCCATTACATTCTAATATCCGTGTGTGTGCTCTGCTTCTCTCCCTCTTCCTTTGATCCTTTATCAGCAGACTGTAAACTCCAGCTTACCGCCGGTGGCAAATGGAAATCATTGGCTACTTTTGCAAAGAAGAGCAGCTTTCAAGGGAACCTTTTAACTACAGTCGAACAGTTTTGTTCGGCTTGTCACAAACAGAAAGTGCAATTTGGGCTCAGTACCTATACTGTTGAAGCACACATAAAAATGAACAAACAAAATGAGCAAATAGGAGTTTCATTTCTGTTGAAAACACTACAGTCATACTAGAATTTTGTTGAGGATGAGAATGAAATGGTACACTAAATTCCTCTCATACAGTGAAACTGCAATAGAAAAAAACTAAAACATCTTTGTGAAGTTAAACATGAATACAGATGCACACGATACCCTGCATTTTAACATCTAAGAACACCCTATGCTTTCGCACTTTGTGTTAGATTTCAAGTGATCTATTCCTAATTTAATTGAAAGTTCTATAGATAACTTCAAATCAACATCACGGAGAGTCTTGATCACTGATGGCAAAGAGACACCACATGATACCAACATCGTTACCACTGTTGCCACCTTCATCAGAGGCAACTGAAACAATCATTTTTGACCCAATACAATTTTTAAAGTAATTAATTCACTATCATAATAATTTAATATTTATTCAGCATTTTCTAAAAACTCTAGGAATGTATCATTTTATTTTTTAAATTATTTGTCTACATATAAATGTTACCAACATTTTCTTTAAAAAAGTTGAGTAGAGCGAGGTAACAGATATGAAAGGTAAAGCACAATGACTAAACAAGCATAAGAAACACACAAGGGCATGTTCTTAAAATTAATGTAAATTAAACTGATTGACTCTAAATTACTGTCACATACATTGCTTGAAATTTAACCAAAAAACATTAAATTTTAGGGTTTTCAAAAACTTTTGACTGGCAGTGTATAAGGGACCATAGGAGCAGGAAATTGTCTTTCCTGACTGATAATGATTTTCTGTCCGAGCAATAGATGAAGCGAATGCAAGAGAAGTTAAGGTGAAAAAGAGGTGGAAGAGTCAGAGGAGGAAAGAAGGAAAAATCCCATTCTGGCAGCAGAAGCTGTGACTGAGTGGTGACTACACACTCTTAGACGGTAATGAGGACACACTCTGCTGCCCTGCCTGAAAATGGCTTTAGGTTCTGGCTCTCCCTCAGTGTGTGTATTTTTGTCACTGTGTGTGTGTTTGTGTATGTGTATACACTCCCCCTTTTGTCTGAAGCAGAGAGGCAGAGAGACAAAGATCTTAAATCCTGGATATTATTCATCTTGACCACAGCACATTTCATCTGTCTTTTACCAGCTCGGCCATTTGGGGATAAAACTATGTCAGTATATGAAAAACAGGTGTGGGTCACATTTAAAACCAATTGCTTCAGTTTAGTTAAGCAACTCCTGGGATTTGAGCTGACATATCTTCTTGTCAATCAATTACCAAACAGCAAATCAATCAACAGATCAATATTAAGAGTGTCAGGGACAGTTTGGTGCCTTTAGTAATGGTATCCCTGAATCAAAACCAGGGCCTCTAATCAATCCTGGGGCAACACCTTGCATTTTCTACCACAAAGACCTTCCAAAATATTATAACTATCTTGCGAAGAAGCAAGGTGACAAATGTCGAGCAAAGGCGAATAGCTGAGAAAAAACCCTAAATCTTTGGTGTTCCATTAACTTCTACATTATCTCCAGACTGAGATCCATGACCTATTACTTTCCCATACCAGCCACAGGCTGTTATCAAACGCCGTAAATAGCTGATTTATCCAAACACTGAAGCAGCTCTGGGCTTGGGTAACCGCACTCCTAACAGCAGGTCAGGAGATGGTCAATCCTGTGATGACCGCAACGTGAGAAGAAACCTTCCTTAATCAGCTTATTCTTCTATCTCTATACCTGACCCCAGAGCTTCAAGGGTTAAGCATCTTTTACAGGCTTATTAGATATTCACTTATTACGTTCTCCTAAATGATGGTGTACCATTACTGCTACCTTATGGCTCTGAAGCCATCCCCATGCCTGTCTCCTGTAACCCAATACACCATATTTTAGCTGCTGATGAAGACAGAATGCTTACAAAAGATGTGGCGGTATATGGTTAAAATTTACTGTGTGGCGGTGTGTCCATGTGTGCAGAGAGTGTGCGGTGTGTGTGTGTGTGTGTGTGTGTGCATAAATATGGCAGCAGCGACAACAGAAAAGGCTTATTATAACTGATGTATTCCAGAGAGCACAAGTGTCATGTTTAATATGAAAGACATTCACTCGGTTCTTTGTGCAGCGTTTAGAAACTTGGCCTCGGCTCTGCCCTCTCCTCTCTGCTGCTGTTTGCCTAAAACCAAAAGAAAAGCCCTTTTTCACTTCTCATTATTTTAACTTGTGGAAGTTATGGGGATACAAAGGCAGTTGTTTTAAAGGTGAATTGTGTCAAATATGGCCACCTGTTGAAGGTCTCTCCTAATAGGGGTCAGCATATCAGCCGAGTAACCATTGACGACGGCTTACTACTCTCTTTGCTGTAGCTGCCTGCTGTTGTAGCTAGTAGCTTTCGTTAGCTTGTTAGCCATGCAGCTGGTGGCAGATGATGTTTGTATTTTACACAGCCTCACAGCAATAAAAGCCAGATCAGGACTGATAACAACCTCTATAGGCCGTTACTCATCGGGAGTGTCACAAATAAACGACATGAAAATGCGAATTGTTCAGACACAAAATGTTCGGATCAAAACTCTTTACACCCACAGCGACACAAATTTGCGACAGAAACACGGGAATATGAATTTGCGAAAGAGTTCTGACAGCTCACTCTGCTCACATGTTACAAATACAATATTAAAACATAGAAGAACTTATCAGCCATCAAACAGAAAATATTAAATAAAAATACAAAACCACATGTCACAGGCATTAACAGTGAGCGGGTGTAGGCCATATGATAAGACAGGTGAAAAGTTAACAGAGCCTCCCACATGTTACATATGTTAGCTGATGCTACTTCATCCAAAAGTAAACTACATAAGGTAACGTTACTCACCGTTTACATAGCCCAACTGACCTGTGATACTCTGCCATATGTTGTCTTAAATTGCTGTCTTTATAATTTGTGTGTTGTTTGTCAAACAACGCTTGGTGCTGAGACACACAGACAATGAGCTTGTCAGCCATTGTTGTTTATGCTGTTGTTGTGGGACATGGAGGTAATGTCTGTGAGACAACCATCGTAACTGGTTGATGCTTTTGTCCCATGTTCAGAAAGCATTGCTTTTTCGTCGCGAAATATGCATGTTCTGTGTGGATTTACTGGTAACGCAAACAGCAGCTCGACAAAGTATATTTTCGTCCGAATTAATCGCACGAAAAAAACGCCCACAGCGTGTAACAGCCTTCAGGCTAAGGCCATTTTGACAACTGGGATTACATTGCAGAAGTGATTTGCAGTGGCTCCAACCAGGCTTCTGACTCTGAGGACCACAAAGACATGGCAGGAGGGGACGGTAGAGGCATGCGGTGGGAGAGGAGCGAGAGGAAGGTTGGGCATCACCAGTGGGGATATTCACATTCCACTCTAGCCCCACTTACACTGCTGGGGAGTCAGTTTTGATTTGCCTCTGTTCTGCCTCTGGACGTACTATCAAAGCTGTATCAGTGCCGAGTCGGAATTGTGTAAATGGGTAAGCTAGCAGGCTGGGCCAGGGGAGGGCATTTATTTTGACAGAGGAGAGATTAAGCTTGAAAAATTCTGAAAAAACAGGATTTTGATAGAAGGGATATTTATGACTGTTTTACATCATTGTCAGAATTTTTTAAAACCATTTTTATGCAGTGCAATCGCTTCTTTAAGTGTTGTGGTAGGGGTGTGACCGTGCACAGGGGACATGATGGCATAAACGTTTGACAAATTTTTTAGAAGTTACAAAACGTGTACATGACAAAAATTGTCTACTGTAAAGTGTGGAGATTTTTGTACACATACATGGCACTAGTTTACGGCACACAGCATTTTTATCAAAAGAGGACATATAGAGCTCAAAGGAAATCAGATGGATTTTTTATGACTAACATTATTATTGTGAGAGTTTTCCCACAGTTTTTACGCAGATTAATCACTTATTTAACTGTTTGTGGCTCATGTTGGGCAATTTCTCAACAGAGGAGCTGATGCTGTTGCATTAAATGTCTCCTTTAAATCTGCAACACCGGCTCGCTGTATAAAATGACAGACTGGAGCGGTGTGAAGACAGTGCTGCTCGATTCTGTGTAAATTATTGTATCAACAGCAGATAATTGGTGAGCCTTCTACGCGGTGCTGATGTGGAGTCTCTGTGTAAGAAGGGCTTCTGTGAACCAGCTTTTGTTTTGACCAAACTAGTGTCGGTGATTTTCGAAAACAAATCATAACTGTTTAGGTGAGTTTTTTTCTTATTTTTCTGGCAAGTTTCACTGACATGTTTTTTGCATTGAGTTTGCAATTAGGCTCCCTTTAGTCCAGTAAAGGAAAGAAATATGAATTCAACCTAAATTTAGTGGTGAGTTATAGTTTTTCTGTTTAAGACACATGTTTCCTGTTGTCATCAGGGTTATGGCAATAAAACAATATGCAATGGTGAGACAATATAAATGTCTGCCACCTGAGATTTCACACTGTTATAGCTATTCCTTCAATATTTCTTGATGTATTAGGCCATGGTAGTCAGTGTTGCAAGTCAGTGTTAGGACTGCTTTGTGGTTATGTTTTATACATTGTTGGTGTTAATATATTACTTAAACCTGCAGTGCGGGACTTGACCTTTCTGCGCTTGCCCACCCATAGCAATGTGCTTCACATAAATCAGCAATGATTGGTTTGCCAGAACTGCGGGGGGAGGCAAGTGTTTTGGTGAATAGTGTTCAGCATCTAGGAGTATGACAGAAACTATGGCATTATGAGCACCTCAGTCTGTCAAATTATTCAATTAGCATTTGGGCTCTAAGCAGGGCACAAGGTTCATGGATGGACTGAGCATGGGGTGTTGAGAGTGATGCACTACAGCCACTTTGTGATGTTTGATGTAAAATCTGTTGCAGTATTTGTTTGTGTTTAAATGTTATGTTTTGTTATTTATGTGAAACTCTGGACGCCATGGGACGCAAGACAACTTTCAGAACATCCGACAATAAAGTGAAATCTTATCTTTCTTCTGTTTGTGTAATTACCCTCGCTGCAAAGAGACAGAAAAAAAGGTCTGCACTGCAGATTTTAAATTGCTACAAAAGTCAAAAAGAGACATTTTTGTTTGCTTTTTTTCACTTTACTTTGACTTTCAGTTTAAAAATACAACTTAAATTGTAGTAGAGGATTCTTTTTATATCACTCATTCCTTATCATACTCAGTAAAGTTTATTTTGCATGGATGAACATGAATGACTTGTATTTAGTTAACGCGTGTTTATCCTTTTGGGCTCTGCACTCTGTGAGCGTGTATGTAAACATGTACACATGTGCGTGGGTTCCCTTGCATGTGCTTAAGATGACAAAGATTTGTGTACTGCTTGTCAACATGAGCAGAAACTGGATAATGCTCTCACAGGAGTGTGTTTACATGTGTGTAAATATACATGCATGAGCACGCATACATAATACAAGGATACAAAAACTGTTTAGGGCGACCCGGCGACCCCAGTGAGCACCGTGTGGACGTCACTTAACTCCTTTAAAGTCTGTGTGACCCGACCAAGAATTGACCTCACTGTCTGATTGATTAACACACTATGCTCATCTTCAAAGCACTCAGCCAAACTGACTGGGGTCACACAGAGTGCCACAACTAATGCAGTAAACAACATACCAAATAAAGCACTTGAAACACACACATGCTTCTGAGGGAGGAAGACAAGAGAGGTACTGTTGCTTTAGCCCGTGGTGATCCGAGAATTAACAAATTAAAAGCTGTGAGAACTTGAGGGAACTGGACAAGGCATGCAGACAATCCCATGATTTAGAAGGGAAAAATCTCTCCACTGAATCGTCCAAGCTGGATAAAAATATGCAGATGTGAAACAGAAGGATTTGGGAGAAAGAGAAAATGAGAGAAGCAGGGGCTCTACAAGGTGACGTTCTTTGCCCTGACATTTTGGGCAAATGCAATCAAAAGCCAGGGGGAACTGAAATGAGCCAGGCTCGGCACAGAGACACACAGGAGAGAAGGGGAACAGATTGAGTGCGACACAAGAAGGAGGGAGAGCACTTTATGTTGGTACATGCTCGATCTGGGAAATTAATTAGCCAGAGGACAGGGAGAAGGCAGTGTGCCTCCTTGTGTGTGTGTGTGTGTGTGTGTGTGTGTGTGTGTGAGAGAGAGAGCAGTGAGGGCATGGACTTTTACCCAACCAGCCTCTGATCTGATGTAAACCAGCTGACACATTCCATTTTGTGGCAGTGTGGGCTCATATGGTTTAATGTCCTTTTTGGAGATATGTCTGCGTGTGAGTGAGTGAGTGACAGAGAGAGAGAGAGAGAGTCAGGGACTCTTATTTCTGTAGTCCTCCTGTCCTCTGTCCTCTACCCCCTGCCTGTGACCTGTAAATTGATCTTAGCGCTCCATTTTAAAAGGGGTTTCATTTCCTTAAATGCATCTTGAGGAGAGAGGAACGCAGAGAAAGGAGGTCCGTAAAAAGGAGTTTTGAGTGAGGATGCACAGGTGTATCCTTTGGAGAAGTCTTTTCAGATCTTGTGACGTACAAAAGAGACGTCACACACGGCTGAAAATATACAAACCAAAGACTGGCAACTCCACCTTTAGTACTGTGTGCATATATTATAAATGTATGTCACTCTTTCTCTGCAAAGTAAATGCATAAGTTGTCATTACCACTGTTATGTTAATCTAAAGGTGATCATAAAATACAGAGCCAGGCAACAACAAAACAATGAAGAGATAATGCAGAGGTGACACTCGTCATATTTAAATGAAGAAACTTTAAAAGGTGAGGACGTCTCATTTGTTAAATAATTACTGACTTGACTTCTGGCTCTTTCTTGCCTCCTACTCTGCTTGTTTCTCAGGTGAGAGGGACTGATGTAAGCAGAGGAGGCAAGGAAAGGAACTGAGGATATACAAAGTAAGAAATGAGAAGAGAGCAGACAGAGAAGTAGAGGCAATCAGCTGACCCTGAAAGGCTTAAGTGGTGAGGTAGAGACACTACAACAAAAAAAAAAAGACTTTGATGGTTTTTACGGTGGTCTAGCACCTGAAAATAATACACTTAAACACACTCACACACCGGGGCGCACACATACACACTGTTTTAGTAGTTGATGTGCGATAACCTTGCGGAGGGGATGTGAAGTTTGGAAAGGAAGATTGGAACGGTGAGTGAGTGACAGCAAGAGAGAGAGATAGAGAGGAAGAGTGATGGGCAAGGACAGATAGACAGAATGAAGGGGTGATAAGGAGGGATGGAGCTATCACAGAGGTGACCTGTAACAGGCTTTCCTTCTCCACCGAGAACAAGCGCTCGTCACCCATTCACACACACACACATTCACAGGTCGACAGAACAGTAAACATGTCAGCATATGGTCTGAGACAGCAAAAAGTGCAGTAAATTTTGTTAGAGAGAATTTAATGTAAGGTTTTATAAGTTTGTTTCCTGTCTATGATAATGATGATATGATAATGACATCATATACCATGACTACACAATTCTAGCATCCATATATCCATATTGGATTTACGTTCAGTGCCAATGCAGGAAGCATTGTGCCTTGTCTGTAACAAGAAGAATGATGGGCTGTACACAATCATTTAGCTCAACTGGACGTTTATGCATTGAAATTTGGGTTAAAATCACAGAAAAAACTGAACTAAATTCAATTCAATTTACTGTATTTTTTTTCTACCCCAATCTTAAGAGAGTGTTTAAGTTGCCTAACCATCACTTAAACATATTTTATTGCCCATAAACACAATCTTATTATGAGAGTACGAAAATTTAACAATTCTGGCACTGAATGCAAACAAATGCTGTTGCTGAACATAAGTTGGGGTTTTGCAGAATCGTTCGATATCAGTGTCTGGCACCAGGGTTGACGCTGGATGAATAAATAACATCCTGCTGCGTGGCGACGCATCCTGCGTGAGCAGCTCGCCTGCTTCTCTTCACCTCTTGCTTATTTTTTTGACACCCATGTTAACAGATTACAGTAGCCATACAGCATGCGTGAGAGGTGCTTCTCATGCCCACTTGAGCTCAGGAGTCTTGCCTATTTCTCCTCAAGCAAAGTGCAGTTTTCTACTAAAATACACAGAAAAAACCTGTTGACAGTCATCAAACCAGCTACATTCACTGTAGTTTCAATGCAGACATGACTTGCAAATATTTTTCACGAATCAAGTGAAGTGGGATTGCTGGATATTCTTTTTTTTAATTGTTATTAACAAATACAAGTGAGCACACGGTTTTCTGTTGAAACTTAGTATGAATTATATTTCTAACAGAATGACATAAAAGGTTTTATTATTATCAGAGAAAACGCTATGCAGACACCCAAGGCTGGCAGAAGCAGAGCCTCTGTGTGTGAGACACAACAGCTCCACCACGCACACACACGCTGAAGAACATGCAGGATGCGTGGCTCAGGCATAAGCTCAAACTTACAGTGTCCTTGAAGACAACAGTGTATTAAAGGTGAGAGAAGTTGGCCTTAAGTCTGATCAGCAGAATAAATGTTGGTGGTCAAAGTGGCAGATTAGGATGTTTCCATTCCTCAGCAGCACTGATGTCATACCCTTGAGCAAGGCCCTTTATTTCCAGCTGTGCGAATGAAGCTTCTCAGTGGACAAAAGATCAGACTCTGGTTGTTCTGGGCAGCTTCCAAGATATGCATGTTGATGAAACTTTCAAAAGTAGAAGTATATTAAGAGCTTGTCATATACAGAACTGGGCAGTGTAGATAGATTGTGTTTATTTGTGTAGTTCGTTGGTTTGGTTTGTGGCTTTGATTGTTATACTCACTTGTACTGCACAAATTTGCACTGTTACACCTACCGACTGCCGTCACTTTGTTCAGTCAAAAAATGTTTCACACAACAAAGAGAGATCTTTTTTTTTTTTTTTTAATACAAGCACATATTTTGGTCACAACTCAGGTTGGATTATTTGTGAATTTGGACTCATTTTGTTTGTTTTTCAAGGTTATCCTTCTATCGATCAATCATTCCCTCTCTCAGACAGAGTTTTATTTTGTGCCTAGTTAGGTTTAAGATGTTGTGAAAGAATGATAAGGCATAAAGGTAAGAATCAAAACCTTGACTCTGATATAATGAACCAAGTTGCAGAGATCAACAGAACTGGAAATACAGAGAAATTCCACTCAGGGTCCATTAAAAGTAAATGAAAGTTGGTGTGTACTGTAAGGTGCATTTTTGGGGGAAAGAGTGTGTTTTATATGTCCCTTCTTTTCCTATAAAGACAACATCAGCAAGGAGAAAATAGACTCAACACACACACACACACACACACACACACACACACTTAAGTGCACATTGCCTTCAGCAGTAAAAGCAGGATATTAAGCTCTATTTCAAACCAACAGCACCTCTGCTCATATGCACCTCTCCTTTGAGGATATTAATCCTCCTCATCTTCTCTCTCTCTCTATCTTGCTTTACTTTGGATTGTGTACAACAGGAAATGTGCTCTCCAATTCTGACATCACAGTAGGCAGGGCAGAAAGCTTAACAACTTTGATTGGAGATGAGAAGGGGAGAGAGGTTTGGGGAGGACGTGAGAAGGAGGAAGGGGGACGAAGATGAAGATAGACGGCATCCTAGTCACTGAGCTACATGTTGCATCATCTGAGTGGAATTAACGTAGCGTAGCAATAGTTATGGCTTTGGTTGTGGATTATGGCTAATCCTTTAGCATAGGGAGCAGGTCTTAAAGGTAATTATATGCTACTATTGGATCCAGAAGCCAGAAATGGGCCTCTCCTGCACCACGCTTATTAAGTTCCAGAAGGAAACTGGCTGCTGTGACGTATCGCTCAGACAGAGAACAGGTTAACACACCATGGCGTTCTCTGCTAATCTTAATACTATTCAAACTTGCTGGCAGGTAAAAGAGCACTGTTGCTGGGGTCTTAACTGTTTTTATAGCTAGTTAAGCAAAGAGGAAAATCATGGCTGAAGGAAAGAAATTTTTTTAATCTATATCTCCAATCACATAACTAAGACAAAGTCAAAACTTAATCAGTGAACTGTTCACCCACACAGGGTAATTAGGTCATCATCAGCACCATTTAGCTTTCAGTTCAAGGACTATTACGAACACTGAAAGACAGGAAGATGGTGACACCCACATTGGAGAGTTTGTTTTTTGCATATCAGTCATTTCCATGTCTGCACTTTACTCTTTCCTGCTCATAAAATTCCTCTGACTCTGAATGTTGCACATATTCACTGCTGCAAGTGCCGCCAAGTCTGTTTCTTTGCCTTATCTCGTGTCTTTAATAGGCCTCTCTGTCCGCTTTAACCCAGCGGGAATCATTAACCAGACGCACACTTCCTCTTCCCCCACCCTTGACCAAACCCTCCAAACCTTTATGATCACAAGACAGTGTGTGTGTGTGTGTGTGTGTGTGTGTGTGTGTGTGTGTGTAGTTCCATCTGTGTGTGAATTAAGGGTCTACTTAGCCCCTGAACCAACCAGAAAACAAATGACCCAATACCAATTAGTTGCACAACAATTAGGTCAGTGGAGCGTTAATAACTGGCAGACCCACCAAAGGAAAGGCTTGAGTTCCTTCTGTAAACACTACAACTGGTTAGAATAGCGACAGACAATGTAATCTTGACACTGTAGACAGAAAAGTACGGTGTGTTTGGCTCTGGGACTGCTGTAGTTAAAAGGCTGTCATGTAAGTGAAGACATCCTGCACTTGCATTTGAGGAAACTGAATTACAGTTTTTGCCGTGACTCTAAGCTCTCATCTGAAAAACCTTAAGGGTAACCTTAACTTCTATTCAACCACTCAAAGCCAAATTTAACCTTACACTAAAGCTTCAGCAAACCACAGGGAAAAAAATCTTTCAGCTTATGCTCATCTTTCGATTCTTAAGGAGCGACTAGTCTAAACAAAGAAGCACTGTCAGTAGGCACTGCTCTTTTGTTTCAAACACATGATGCCTTTATTTTTGCCGGTGTTTAATGGTTGTTTTGAAATTTCAAGGCAGCAATGGTGTTGCCCTCACTTTGACATAATATGCTGGAAAATCAACCTTGAGGAAAGAGAAGATGGAGGAAGTAAAGAAGAAAAATAGCTCTGCTTTCCAAGTGGGCAAGGTGACATGTTACATTGATGTCAACGGAATGAAGGTAAAAATAAAAGATCTGCACAAATAAAAAATAAATACCAGTCCAATTATGATGTTATATGAAAAGGAACACGCTAATCAAGGAGTCAAAGATGTCAACATGAAAAAGTTTAAGCACATAGGAGATTTTAAAGCACAGCAGTGATTGGAAACGATTAATTTCAAACTCTCTAAAACCTGTTTGAGTCTCATTTGCGATGTTTGAACAGATGAGCGTCTGACATTTAACATGCTCTTTTCTTCTCTGTTTGTCACACTTTATTCTCTTTTACACAAACTCCTAATGGTTTGTGACTCTGTAACAGCACTTAGTCAGGTCTCACCAAACGCTCTTTAGCGAAGTTTAAAGCTCCTGTGATGTTTTCTGATCAATACCTGGCCGGAACTCAAATCACACGTCAAGTGCCATTACCGCATACAGCGCACACTCTGAAGCAAAGTGCACCGAAGCACACATTCATACACACATGTACATTTTCATGAGCTTAGACAGTATTCTTGATCAATACCTGGCAATAGATCAAACACCTTTTTCAGTTTATGGCTAACCTTTCCCAAGGCTCATTTCAGACGCACACCGAATAACTCATGTCTTACTTGAGACTGCTGCTTTGACTGCGTCTATGAAATTGATAAGTGCTCTTAAATGCAAAATGACAGTTTAAGAACCTTGTTTTTGTACCGTGGTGCAGTCAGAACGTCTCATAAAAAACACAAAGCACTTCTCTCCAGGAGGTAACTCTGCAGAGAGCCAGTAAGAGGAATGCACAATGGGCCAAATCTGCAAATACAGACTTGAAAGTGTGTGAAATTTCTTCCTTTAATGGATAATTTGTCCAAATGTAACAAGGGAACGCAGCACTGAGAAACTATTTCCTCTCATGTTTTTCATTATGTGTAGAATTCGAGAAATACACGAGTTAAGCCGCAAATATTTAATCTACCTGAATATTACGACAATAAAAAGTACCATAATGATTTAGGATCTCAACTGGTGACTGCAACGAGGGCGTTTTAATTTAGCATAAATACAACCAGCCAAGAATCTTTCTGAACAATCTTTTTAAAAATGAAAAATGACTATTTGTTCTTCATAAATCATCTGAAAGTCTGCCTCAGCAAACAGACAGGGGCCTTTGTGCCTTGCATTGCTTTCTCTAACAACATGTGGGCCATTGGATTGTGTGCCTCATTTCACCTAAAAATCACAGCTACTCAATGAAACTCAATCGCACAAACTGTTAAAAGGGACAGTTAACCCCAAAATGAAAATCCAGTCATTATCTACTAACCCTCGTGCTTATGGAAGGCTGGATTAAGTTTTGCGGTAATCTCCCAAACAATTGTAGTGAATGGCAACTAGGAATCAAACGTTAAAAAAAAAGGATAATAAAACCGTAAAATGCCTCCATACTGCTAGTCTGCAGTAATCAAAGTGTCCTGAAGCTTCAACATGCCAAGTTGTTTAAAAAAATGTCTCTGTCACCATGTTTTTAACCTCACTGTTCACTATAGCCTTTTCTTTTAAAAAAACAACAACATTTGAATCCTAGTCACCATTCACTACAATTGTTTGGGACCTGACTGCAGCAGCTTTTCACTGTGAAACTCCAGCAGTGTTTTGAGAATGAGTGGATAATTATGGAGTTTTCAGTTTTGGGTGAACTACTCCTTTAAGCTCAACCTGAAAACAACTGAGTCACTTTATGCATACCTTCCTTCCTCCCTTCAGTTTATGTGAGGATGGTTCTCCTCTCCTTATCAATTCCTTTCCCCTTTCTTTTGCCTTCTCATCATCTCACCTCTTACTTCCCTCCTCCTTTCTCTCACCCTGGTTCCCTCTCTTGCTTCCTGCCTCACTTTATTGTTTGCTGTACCCTCATCTCCTCTCCCCGCTGCCCCCCTGTCTTCTCCTCCTGATCCTCTTTAAAGGATGTTGCAGTGTTCAGGGTCACTGTCACACACTCAGTAGCTCTGTTGACCTTTAACCTCTTTACAACTGAGGTCAGCGCCTGTCGCCATGGTGTTTAACATCCCCGTGGGAGGCCATCTATGTACATAGGTATAGTGTACAATTCAAACACGCACATACACATTATTTATAATGTCAGAGGCATGCGACTTTGACCTTTTACTTTTTTTTTCTTCCACTCAGGTTACGAACACAGACAGACAACAGTCACGCTATCTGGCAAACCTCCCCCACTGTTTGCTTTAACATCTTTTACTCATTCTTTCATCTAACCTCCCTCCATGAATGTTTCATTTTTGTCCTTCCTCCTCTGTTGCCCTCCTTTCCTCCCTGTGGTCCAAACAGGTCTCTTTTTCTTTGGATGTTCGCCTCTCTGTGACTTTCAACAGCGGGCTATTGAGTTACACAACCCCAACAGGGAGGCATCCCACAATGACAATTATCCTGTGCAGCGACGTCTGTAACCTGCATCTGGGAACCAAAGAAGAACATTTATGAAAACTAGTCTTTCTGCTGAAATAAAAAGCTCTGTGGCAGCATAAAATAAAAAGGCTTAATTTCAGGCTTTGCAGTTTTCCAACTAAGTTCTAAATCTAGTAAAGATGTGGGGATTTTCTCTCATAAGTCCTGCAGATAATGTTTGGCTGCGTTTCCATTTTCTATTATACACAATGTGAAGTCTAATAGAGAAATAAGCAAAAATTCTAAAGTTGTGCAATTCTAGCACTAAACAAACACATATCTTAGATGCACTTCCCTTTTTTTAACTTTCAGATTCAAAGAACATTTTTTACTTTATCTTTTAAAATGAAAACAAGATGCTTGCAGTGTTATTAAACATTATGTCAGTTCAATAAAATCATCCCCTTGATAGGTCATCTGTTTTGTTCTTAAACACATTTTTGCATTATGTCTGACAGCAGAGATAAGCTTCAGATTGAATTAGCAAAACTCTCCATCCCAGTTTCCTACAACCTCACTAGTCCTTAAATAAGTCAAAACATTTTTATTTTACATCATTAGACTTTTTATTTTTGTTTCTTGCACACAAGTATGTGATTGTGTAATGGGGCGTGTGTCTGTGCACATCAGTAATGGGGATGAATTAACAGTTGTTTCTGTAGTGCTGCTTTTGCGATGAGGTCAGATGAATACTCGAGGTGGACCTCCTGAGTGTGTCATCGCAAACACTTCTTAAAGTATTTGTTTGTGAGTGTGTGCATGTGTTCAGCACGCATCTGACAAAAGTCATTCCCCCAATTTGAAAAATTGCTGATTTGTGGGTCAATGGTTAAGATTTAATTAGGTCATGATTAAGTCAATGGTTAGAGCCAGGCAAGTAGTAATTATGGTTTAAGATAATGTTGAGAGTGGTTAGTTAGTGAGGCTTCATCTACAGGAAACTGATGTAGGCCTAAGATTATGTAATTTTCTGAAAGTCACCCATCTTTTTTTTCCGTGTGTGTGTGTGTGTATGTGTGTGTGTTAGGGGGTGGTGGGGGGACTTCTCTGCATTTCCACCTGACTTTGAAAGTGTATGAATGTGTTTCCATAGTGAGTGGGCGAGCTTCAGCAAGCCAAACACTAACTAAACAAATAATACAAGTCCTCCACTCCTTTTCCATAAATTATCAACTCATTACACTAATGCTGACCATTTGAAAAAACAAAAACAAAAAAGCGCAACATAGGACTACAGAAAAAAAAATGCTGGGAGTTGGATCCATACAGCGTGGAGCAGATGAAGCCTGAATATCGGGAGTGGGGTGAGGACAGGGGAGATAAGGCAGGAAAACAGGGAGAGCTGAAACAGGAAAGGTTAGCAAGAGAGGAAAAGACAGAGTGTTTGCTGAGATGTGTTTCAGGAGCTTTTCAAGCCTAACAGAAGTGCTTTTCATTAGGTTAAAATCTAGAATCTATGCTGCTGCAGGAAAAAAAACAACAACGGGGGAATATTAACATAGATAGAGGCTACAATAGGAGACAGAGATATAGACCCAGACGGAGGGAGAGAGTAGAGGAAAGAGAAGGAGGGGAGAGAAGGAGGGGAGAAAGAGAGAATAGGATGAGATGTAACAGATGTAATTGAATAGTGAACTAGAGAGGGCCTGAGTGCAAGCACTGATTAATACAATTCAAATTGATTGTCTCCGAGTAGCTGGGAGAACAACTCATTCTGACTTTCATATTTGACTGTTCAGCATGTTCTCTGTGTGCATGAGTGCATGTGAGTGTGTATGTGTGTGTAACAGAGAGCATTTTGAGGGGTAGGGAGATGGAGAGTGCCCTCTAGTGCTTACTACTTCTTTTACCCCAACCTTAGATGCTCATATTGGCTGTTTCTTGTTGTTGTTGATGTTCTTTTTTGTTTGTGGCAGGTTTTCAGTGTCCTTCACGTTACTGCTGGCTTTATCTGCACACAGCAAGCTTTGTTGGTTTCAACATTCCTGCAGGAAAAAGTCATCTGCTGTTTTTTCATTTTTGTCCAGAATAGAAGAAAATCTCACCAAAACTTGAAAAAAGACCCGCCCTAGATTTTCCATCAAAGTAAACATGAGGTTATAATTAGCTTCTCATTGTTACTGTTACGCTGTACCTGAGCAGTGTGGAATGCTCTGCACCTACTGTCAATCAGGAGGAAATAAACATATCTACAGGAACTAGTCTCTCAAAAATACACTTTTTAAATCTTTATTATCGGATCATTATTATTTGGCATGGTTTGATGAAAAGACTTCAGGACTTTAAAAAGGAAAAAAAAAGGGGACAGAATATGTGGACACTAATATATATGTTTTTCACTTACACAATCTTCCTCCCAACTTTATCTCCCTATTTCTCAATATAATTAGTGCACGAGAAGCAGTAAACAATCAGAAAGATGTGAGAGAAGATAGCTGACGGGGAAGAGTTCAGTTCCATTTGCACCTCCAGAGTACAGGGAAAGATTTATGGCTGGGGTGTGAAACAATCATTCACATTAGCCAGTCAGGCCCCTGCGTTCAATTAGCAGGAGCTTGTGTCTCACACTGATTCCCTCTGCCTGTGAGCCAGAAAATCCAGTCAGCATTGTGAGGACAGAAAGCTCAAGCTTTTCTATGAACTAAGACCCCCCACAATTCATTGCTATTCTACCTGCTTGCCAACAGTGGGCAGCCATTTAGACACCTGCCTGCACCATACTACTCAGAAATGATACTGATTCTGCCTAGTAAGGCATGTCCTCAAATTACCTCAGGAAAAGGAGGACAGTTCATGGAAACTGACAAAAGAATAAGGAACACAGGAAGAGTGAAAAAGATAGGAAAAGAAAGAAGCACTCAAACTTTGATGGAGATTCCTCAGTGGAAAGAAAAATTATTTTTTCCTTCCCATCTGCACCTCTGTCTCCCTCTGTCTGTGAGCCCATCTTCTTTTTCACATCATTAGGCTTTAATCTCTTTATTCTTACATCATAATATATTCCGTGCAGGTATGATGAAGGGTTGTCACTCGTCTTTTACACTACTGCTGAGTACTTCAAAATCTCATTGTCAACATCACATCAAGAATGGTGAACAAATTCTATAAGGCCATACCCTAATCTTTCTGAGTCTTTCATTACATTTATAAACAAGCAACAAGTAACCTAGTAAGTTCACTTTATAATGTTTGGGCTACTTTTAATTAAAATGAGCAAAGTTTAAAACGTGACAATCAGGGCTTGAGACTAACGCCGTCCCATTGTCCCGGGTACTATAGAACGTGTTTGGGATGGTCAGAGACGTCTCTCGGGATACCTCCAAGACGAGTCTCTGTTTCTTTTTTTTTCAGTGACGATTCATCATCACAGTATAGCACCATGTTGCGGTGGTTAAATCCAGAATCCACCCTGGGTGGCAGTGCTGCTGCTTCGCCCTCAACAAGCTCCACTCAGTCCGAGTAAGAGGCAAGGATGCAGCTAGTCTAACCGGAGTAAATGTCGTTTATATTTTGTTATTACAACACGGCTCTCAAGTTTTGATCTCAATTCAAAGTGAGATTTAAATACAATTTATTTCCTCATGCCAGAGTTGTTTTGTAGTTCCACTAGCAACAGCTATAGTTAATGATAACAAAAAGAAAGAACATTTTTTATTTTTGGGACGGTTCACATTCACTTTGGGACGGTTAAAATTGTGTTTTGGGATGGTTCCGGGACGGTGATGAAAAAAGTTAGTCTGGAGCTCTGTACTGGAGCACCCAGAAGAAACCCACGCACGAGAGGAACTTGCAAACCCCACACAGAAAGGACCTGGATTCAAACCCAGGACCTCCTTGCTGTGATGCAACAGTGCTAACCACTAAAGCACCACGCCACCCATATGTAAAGATTAAATTAGAGGGTAGATAAGAGAATACGCCAAATGGAGCCATCTCTATACTGTGCTTTCAGAGAGGGGTGGACAACAAAGCTCCCTCAATCATCAAGCAGCCCTGACATGCCACCCTCTTCCCTTTCCTGTGACCCGGAACACAAGTCCCATTTAACAATTTTCATATGGACCTTTTGTATCCACTGTAGAACATACTTATTCCAAACATTTCTCTGGTGTATGCAGAGACATATTTTATTCTGCAGCTGTTCACCAGAAATATTTTGGTGTCATCAGGCATATAGTTTCTCTTTCTGTGGTGCAAGACCAGAAAACACATGAAGGACAAAAGTTGGAGCTTGGGATGCAAGCATATGAAATTGATGTTTTTTTACTTCTTTTCCCCCTCTAGAACATCCAATGGAGCAGCCGGGTATTAATGGCCTCCAGCTGCTGTAAGCAGAAGCTGAAGTAATGGTGTTGAGAATGTATGATCCACTCAGGCCCATATGTGTGTCTGCAGCACCATGAGGCCCTGATTAGGGCTATGACTGGGGTCTTTGTAACTGAACAGCAGCAGCTGTAAAGTCATACTTCAACAAATTTGGCAGTTTTACATTAAGATCGCAGCAAATCTACTGTTTCCAGACAGGGTGAAGTTTGAGCTGAGAAAAGTCAAAGAATTTCCTCAGATGCTTCCATGCTGAGAATAAGTCAGGCTTCACCTGCAGGAATCTTTGTTTTATAACATCCATTCAGGCTGCAACTGGTTTTTCCTCACCTCCTTATTTCAGGGGAAATTACTGAAGTCAGATAAGCCTAAACCTTATCAGACTTGACAGACATAGTTGGGACTGAAACAGTGCCAATTGGAACTAGTGATGATGTTTAATAATGAATTTTAAAGAAGAGGAGTAGTACTCAACCTGTGGATGCTAACAACCACTAGAACATTTTAGTATGATTATTATTATTATTATTATTATTATTATTATTATTATTATTATGTAAAAAATTCTGCCAGTGCTCCACTGCATTGCACGCCCAGTGCAGTGGGAAAATTCTGTTCATTTCCATCATATCCCTGGTAATAAAGTAGGCTACTTGTTGCTCAGGAAACACATGCAGTGACTTGAAATTTAGCTCAACATCAACATCAGTGGTTCTTTGGCTTCAAAATGATGTTCTCTTGTAGGACTGCTAGGTTATGACAAAACTCATAATCATGATTATTCTGGTTGATACTAGATCACAGTTCGCAGTTACTGACTGACTTTGAAATCATCATGCATTAAATGAAATTTTTGAGACAACTTATCTGTAATAGTTGATTTCCATGATCTTTGAATTTCTGAAAATTTTATTAACTAAAAAACTAACAAAAAAAGCAATGTGCACCATCATAGGCTCCACTGCTCTTTTCATTTGTTTCTATCTGCCTGATATATTCATGTTTTTTTGTATTTATTCAGTATTTAAAATGCTTGATGACCAGCAACACATTGTCAGTTTTGTGCACATTATGCACACACTGTCATTGCTGTAGAGGGAAGAAACATTTGCTTCAAGCTGTCAGTTCACTTGCATGAGGTTTTG
>JAQLOL010000022.1:285740-300252 GCA_029783665.1 Naso thynnoides | reverse complement strand
CCCCCCCCCCCCCCCCCCCCCCCCCCCCCCCCCCCCCCCCCCAAGCAGCCTTGTTGCACAAGGAGACAGGGGTCTGCCTTTAGATGGATGGGTCCCAGCTATTGATAAGGTCAGACCTCATTTGCGCCAGACCTTTTACATTTTGCGAAATGTTGGTCTAGCCATTGAACTGTCAGGAGCAATTCGTCCCTGTGAAAAATGGACTGGCTCATCGAAAACTGGCACTCCATTGTAAAAGCACGAGGCTCTGTCGATGTGCTGCTACTGTAACTCGTCATATACAACCCACCCAGCCCAGCCTCTGCCAGTTTCACATCTCCACTCTGCTGCTGTCTGCAATCTGACTTCTTTCCCCCTCCACATCATAGCAAAGAAAACCATTGTCTTGATGTCAGCCTATATTTTCCCCAACATCACAGGCTGTCATTCTGACACACTTTTTTCCCCCAAAACCTATTTTCAGGTGCAGCGCACTAGTTTTTTTCAGTTCATCTCCCCTATCTATTGCTGTCTTCCTCTTCTCTCATTATAGCACAGAAAATGTGTGACAACCCCTGACAACAGTAAAAACACACAACATAAAAAAGAACAAAGAAACAACAGGCTTTTTTTTTGGTAAACAAAAAATCTGCAGGGCAAATCTAATTAACCTGACAAACAATGAAGCTTTCACAGTAAGCATAAGTCAAGATGCCCAGGGACCATGTCATGGTCAAGGTCAAATATGCCAGCGTATTGGTTGATGTGTAGCTGTATGTGAGCACTTTCATGTGGGTATTTATGCGTGTGACACAGTGGGGAGCCTGTCTTATAATGTAAGTAGGGACAGCATATTAAACAAGCAGGTGCTAAAGAACAAGGAGAAAGAATAAAATGGTGTTCAATCAGAGAAGTGGGCTGTATGGTCAATGAGACGCCAACAGCCTACTCATCATTTAACCCTTATCGACCCAAAGACTCTCATCATCCCTGTGTTAAACTTAGGTCAGCTACCACCATCAATAAAATGCTGCGCCACAAGATAACTGCATTGCGTTTACACATGTACCACATTGCTGCTCCAGTGTGCATTTTACAGAATGCACACATGCATTGCACACATTTTTAAAAGGATTAACATCACCCACTATTTTTTCTCAGTTTTTCATAACCCTTAGGATACTACTGTGTAAAAATGGAACTTTACTTAAGCAAATTTTCAGTCTACTGCTTTCCCAGAGCTTCTGTGGCCTGTATGACAAAGCTATGCTGACGTGGTAATTCATTTACTTATGGAGGGAAACATTCAGGGCCCATAAATTTATGCAGCAGATGCTTATACCAGCGTAAAGCACATTTCCTGGACTGTCCAGCACACATTTCAGATGAACCCCGCATCTAATTTGTTTAAAAACCAGCCGATCCATGTCAGCTTTAATGTAAAATACAATCACTTTTGATTAAATTGGATTTTGTGCATCACAAACTACCCCATATATCAAGGACCATAGGAATTCACTTTTTTCCATCCGTTTATCATTAAAATACATAAAAAGCTGACCCCCTCCTCCTCCTTTCAACAAGGACATATAACTTGAGTCCAGAGGACTGTAACTTCCTGCATTAGGACGCCACATTGGCAAAGCTCCAATGCACAGTAAAAACAGCTTCCATAAAATAACGCTACCATCAGTGATTGCGATATGCAATCCAATTGCATCTCATCAGCCCACTGGTCTTTTCCATTAAAAAGTGCTGTCTGCACTATTGTCCATATTCAGGATTCACTCGCATCGCTGAAGAATCAGATCAACTGGATTCACTTGAGACAGTCCACCAAGATGCTGTGCCATCCAACCCGAGCATTCACTCACTAACGAGGTAAGTAAGAGGTTGGCCTGGCTTTGAGTGTGGGACATTTTAACTATATCCACCTTAATCAAAACTACAGATGTACTTTCAGCTCTAATATGCCCATTTAAAAAAAACCTGCTGCTGCTGCAGCAGCACAGAGTGGTAACAGTACATTGTCACAGATCAAAGCAGCAGCGGCCAACTGAAGGTAATGAGGGGTGCATGGTAAAAAACACAAGGCACTATAATGAGTCCTACAAAACAGATGAAAATGCTGAGGGCACCAGTGATGTCTTTGATGCTGTGTAGAGCTAGGTGTCCTGCCAGGTAGAGGAAAGTAAGTCCTGTTATCCCATCCACCACCGGCTACACACAGCTAGCGTGACTGAGGCTGATACAGACCTCAGGCTAATTGACATAACAGGCCAGATTGTTGTGTCAGCACGGTCTGGCCTCCCCATGTTTACATTGGAACTCACTCACCATTAGTCATTAGGGATGCAAGGAAAACCAAATCGAGCGAGACGGCACTGTCATGGACCCATGCAAACATCATATACACATGTAAAAATACATTTGTTAAATTAGTTCTCAAAATCTAACTCCTGACATGTATAAATCAGTTCCAGGCCCATATGAAGCACCAGTTTACAATAACTTTAACAAACCACACTGTTTGTTGTAGTTCATTGTGGCAAAGTTTTATTACCATGCTAGAGTACTGCAAGCCAAATAAAGTACCTGGTTGGACAGGAAAAGAAAAAGGGCTTATCATACAGAAGCCCAACTAACCCCTACGGTTTTAACACTCAGCCTCAGCTTTAACCTTTGGCACTTAACTTGTTTTTTCCAGCAAATCTGTGTTAAAAAATGCAATCAAGAGTGATGGATGGAAAATTTAATCCAGAAAAACTGCTGCCATCTAGGTTACTGCATACAGTTGTTCTCGCTGACACCATGTGGAGTTAATAATGCAAGTAAATAGAGGAGAGAGTCATGGACCGAAGTCTAAAAATGTCAGCTTTTCAATCACATAGTGCTAAACTATATTCTACCAGTTTAAGTGTGACATTATACATGTTCTATCATCAGGATTTTTATGCTCAAGCAGTACAATCAGGTTTCTATTAAGAGTTCAAAATGCTCTCAGAGAAGTTAAATAACTAAAAAAAAAGGTGTGAAGGACACAGACTAGTGCAAGTAAGAATTGCAGGTAAAACACAGTGAGATTGCTCTTCACCTTCTGCACTGTTTTCTGTGGGCATCATAACATAAACTTGCAGTGCACGTATCACATCCCTGATTCTGACTGGCCATGACAATAATATTGTCTTCTCCTGCATCTCCCTTTCCAGGCTAATAGCCTGCTAGCTCTGGCTTTGGTGGCTGGCCGACCCTGACTGCAGCCATATCAGGCAGAGACCTCCAAGCTGAAATCAATAGCCAGTGCAGAGGATGGAGCTTTGTTGTCACTTTGTCCCTGGTCTGTCAGTCACTATTTTCCATGTTCTCCATCTGCTACAGCCATGTAACATGACGGAGGGGCTGTGCATGAAAGAGCCCTTGAAAAGACAAAATGTGTGATAATTTTAGATAAAGACAATGCTATATCCTGTCCAAACCTTATACAGAACAGTTATTTGTATCATTTCTTTGTTCAACCACAACCTAATTGTTGTGTGCTTCTTGTTGTATTACTGAATAATAGCCCGTGTGCATACTGTGTATGGATAAGAAGTGCAGTTGTTCAACACGAACACCACCCAGCAATTTTTACATTTAGGTCAGTCAGACATTCCCAAACCAGCAGACCAATCTGAGCTGAACATTTAACCACATCATCATGTGCTTCATCATGCATGTACGCACATCTAAAAAAAAATTAACAATGAGTTAAATCTAAGGATTACGACATATTGTGCTATTTCCCTGTAATTTCTGACCACCACTGAACTATTCTTTTTTTTTTACTTTGGAACGAAATAAAGTTATTTAGTGTAACCTAATTATATGAGCAAAAGTTGGGTCATTAAATAAGGTTCTGCAGGATTAGAAAGTACATCTATGAGTAACCATGACAAACCTACTCAACCCTATAGAGGCTCTTATTAGAGGACAAGAATCATCCAGCTCCTCATTCAAAATGTCTGATTCATTACAGGGTTCTCCATGTGATGGTTATATAACACACACATGCAACACACCAACACGCCAGGTCTCAACCACAACACACACATCTCAATCCCACAGATGGTGCTCACAGGAGATGGGTAGAATGCTCACACAGGACCACTGTGAAAGGAATGGTGGTAGGAAAGAAAACAGGAAAAGAATAATGAAATGAAAGTAGGTAAACAAACTTTTGTCATCATGTTGTTTATCCAGCATCCTCTATGAAGTTGATTTTAACCCAAAGCGTCATGAGGTGGTTGCACAAGAAGGGCAGCAGACTGTTTAAAGTCAGTAGTGCTCAAGGGTATTTGGAAGTGGTTGCAGGCACCTTGGAAGAATTGATAAAAGCTAGAAAAAAAACGAAAGATACCGCCCAGCAGCTTTTAACGGCTCGTTTGAAAGGGTGTCAAGAACTACCAGCAGCTCCACTTATCACTGGATGCTGGCACCTCACTCCCTGTAGGAAATGTTTCAGCAGAGGGTGGTTGAAAACCAATCTCTCCTCAAATCCCACATTGGAGCAGATTTCTGGCACATGGCAATTGATAGTAGAACTTGACAGACTCCTGTTTAATAGAAGCGGTGCAAAAGAGAGCACAGATCCAATGGAATCAACTCTTCTCTCCTTTTGGAACCACTGAAACCTCTCTGTAGGCAGTTATACGTTCACTTGCCTTGGATTAACTCAGTGGGGGACTATCCTTGACGTACCTGCCAGCTTCTCTCAGGGTCCAAGCCTTATGGAGCTGCTGCAGCTATGGCACTGCACCTATTACACTGCTCACCTGAGAAAAACCTTTTTGATATTTAGGGATTGATCGCAGAAGCCAGAAGTAGCTGAGTCCACAGTGGCTCTCAGATTTGAGGCAAAAGCTAATGGGAAACTGTATGAGTGTTAGAATATGCTCTTTGGTGACTTCTGAAGGTCAACTTTGCAATAAACACACATCCTGTTGACCTCAGGGTACAAATTTTGTTATTCTGACATAAAAATGGGCAAGTCCACCATGACTATCTATTGTTTTTAGGTTGGGGATAAATGAAGCATGTGATGTTGCCTCAAGTAGAAGAATGACAGAACAGCATGTGAGTAACAAACTAATCCACAAATGGTAAGCTGGTGGTCTCTCTTGCGAAGTGAAGCAAATTTTTTCCATTGGTGTAATTCAAGAAATTCCATGTTTGAACACCTCTGCAGTACGTGTTGATTAGCCACAAGTAGCCAATGCACAAACTGCACGAACATCATCAGGAAGCTAGCTCGAAACCAAAACCAAAGCACAGACCATGTGTTTGGAAGCATATTCATGTGGCAATTCTGCCTCTGATCTCAGAATTTACAAGGATTTCCCTTTGATTAATCGCCCGTTTGCTCTTGTTTTTGTACTTTTATGAAACAAATTCATAAAGCATCAAAATGAACACAATTTTCTGGCTTGTATCTAATTGCAGTCACTTATTTCTGTCCATTGACTTTGTATGCAACAGCATCATCCATACCTGCCTTGCTTTCTATCTGAATACCTAGAAAATAGCCTCCAGTGAGTTTCAGGGCCCTAACATAATATTCTGACATTAGTGGGATGAGTGGAAAAAATAAACAGGCTCATTAAATGAGAACGATTTTGTGAAATTTAACTTGGATATTAGGTCAGCTGATAATCAACAGAACAAGGGAGAGCCTGGCTCTGACAGAGGCAAAATAACCTTAAATTATTTGATGTCAATATGCATTTTACTTTATATCACATGCACAGCTGCTTAAATATGTTTTAAATTATAACGCTTAACCCGAACTATTACATAGAGCCACAAAAGACCATCATGTACAATTTATGATTTTATACAAACATTTTTTATGGGACTGAACTCTGTAGACAGAAAAACTGTGAGAACTTTAGAGAAGTGTTAAAATGTGACTTTGGATACTTCCAACACTGAATCATCCGAATCATTTCAGTGTTTGTGTTTCTACAGTATCTCTGAACACATGTGAAAACACTCAAACAACATGCATGCGCGTGCGCACACACACACACACACACTAACTGCACACACAGAATCCGTCCTGCTGCCTCCACTCAGAGCATATGTTGGATATCTAATTTCCGAATGTCAGTGAAGCCTGTTCACAAGTGTCACCACCAAATCCCTGCTGAGACTGAAAAAAAAAGCAGAATGAGCCAAATGGAACCAAATGCGGAGCGTACTCAGATACTAAACCACTTTCGACCTTGCAATTTGGAGGAGACTATTAAGGGAAACAAGTCTCCAAGAGGTTGAAGAAAATGTATGAGGAAATATTGATATGAACAACTAATGTGAATCAAGCCTTTGAGGTTTTTCCTTATGCTAGTCACTTCACTGCTTGCACGCACACACACTCACACACACACACACACACACACACACACACACACACACACACACACACACACACGCTCCTTGCAAGCATTTTATATTAACATTCCATTCATTAAGCCTTCAATTTCTTCGGTCAGAAGAAACATTTCAATGAAGTCTCTTAATTAACATGCACACCGATTAGAATGTCATGTTTCCGAACGGGCAGCAATCTGTCTTCCTGTCACTCTTTCCCTCACACACACGCACACACAAGCCTCCCAGCCAGTGACTTAATGGCTTTTTTCACCTGCACTTAGCAAGGGACTATGGTCTGTGAATAATAAGTGGGAAGAAAGTAAAAAAAAACAGAGCGAGGGTGACAGAGTGTGAGTGAGAGTGAGAAAGAGATGTATTTCATGGTTTGACTGTCAATGTAAATGCCTTATTCTATTGAGCATTTCATATTTCTGCCCCTCTTTCCACTGATTCTACTTTATTGATGCATGAACTTGGAGTATTTCTATGGAAGCAGCTAAGATTAATATTAATGGATGTCTTCTATGTAGATGTGCCTTAACTGACTAAATAACAGGATAAAAATAAAGGCTGACACTGGAAAAAAACAATACAACCATTTTGACTTAACAATAGAAACATAAACACAACCCACTTTCAGTGCATTCTTTCAGTACACAGCCTGCTTCACGTCTACACAACATAATGCCTTTTCTTCGGCTACATTTAAGGGTGTTGAAGAAAGCAAGGCTGTGTGCATGTGTACAGTACATTTGTGAGTTTGTTTGTGTACATGCATTGTATTAGCCAGAGGCCAAGGCCACTCAGATCCCTCTGATTGTACTCAGAGGAGAGGAGAAATAGGGTGTCGATAAAATGCATCTTATGCCACAATGGAGGCGTGTTTGCTGCATTCCAATGGGGCTGCTTTGTTGAGCACCTGAGGCACAGCGCAGTCATACAGAGTGGAGAGGCACTCAAAACAATCAGCAGGCCCCTGGGTCTCACAAACCTAATCTTTAGAGAAAAGGAGGAAAATACACATCCACAATTACAGCTAAGAAATTGAGTCTCATTCTCATTAGTGCTAAAAATACACTGCTAATGCCCACGCTCACGTGGGGGTGAGTGACTGTGGGTGCACATATGTCCTGCAAAGGCTACAGTTGAAAACACATGACAGTGTTTTCATACGAGAGCTACAATTTCCATCCCATAAACTGCATTGACACTGCAGATGGAAAAAAGATCGACCATTTCATAGCCTATAACCAAACAATAAACAGAAAAACACAGAGCCAGTGTTTACCTGAGCTCCCCAGGGCTTGTCTATTGGCGTGAGGCAGGATCCCTACTACCATTTCGTTGAGCTTATAGCTCCATAAGCCTGTGCATCTGTGTGGGTGTGTGTTTATGCAAAATCTCCCATGAGGTATTGTAGACTAATAAGAAGTAATAAAGGTGATGTTGACCTTGTAATAGCCATTTTCCTGCCAAGCCAGGAGCCTGAAAGGCTGTCTTTGTGTGATACATGGTGCTGTTTAGGCAGATCACTTAAAGGGTTAACTAAACCAAGACAGAAGGTGTGTGCACAAACATTTAGCACTGTTCAACAGTGGAAAGATTCCCTGCACTTTTTTCAAACTTGATTCTGTATTTCAAGTGTCATGCCGTCATATCATTTTAATGTGAATATTACAACAAAGGATTTAAATATAATGAAATCCGTACCTTAAAAAAGCTGTGAAACCAGAAAAAGACAAACAAAAAAAGGGTTAAAAATCTCACATTTTATGGCACCAATCACGCTTTTTTTGGGGGGGGGCCCTGTATTCATCATTTAACGCTCAGATTCCACTGTGATAGGTTCTAATAGGTTTAAGAAATGTTCAAAGAGCAATTCTTTATGAAAGTCCCCTTTAAAACTATGAACACGTTTAAGAATTAGGTTATGCTACATGTATTTAACTTAACTTTCACATTCAATGTAAGAGTAAACTCTGTTAAAAAGTCCAAACCATTACACGGGTAGTGTGTAATAAATATTAATAATAAGTGCAAAAATAAAAACGTGAGAAAAGTGAGTATTAATCATCTATATAGTGTTATATGGTTACACTGTAACAAGCAGATTTTGGCAATTAAAGAAGGAGTTTTTTTGTGCTTGTCATGCAAAATTCGAGATATATCCTCAGAAGATGTCCAAAGCATCATCACCAAAAGACGCACATGGCGTCTAAATGTTAGTCATAATAAAATTGTGCTGCCTTGATCCGTGTGCTCCAGTGCACTTTGGACATCTTCTGGAGCTATCTCTGAAGCAGATTTTGGCCTCTCACTTGCAGGTTTTCTCTAGTAAAGAGCAGACAGCAACAGGTGTGTTGATGTTAAATTTCTTATGTCAACATTAATAGCATTTTTACACTGCAATTTTAACACTTTTGTATACTTTAGGTGATTAATAAGTTTGGGCTAAACAAGAGAATATAGTATTAACAAATAGAATCCATACACTGGATAATGCAAAAACAATTCTGGACCTGAGGAGGAAGACAGTGGTTGAGTAACTCGTTAAGAAATCTAGATTTACTGGGTATTGTGATGTGTTTACTTTTAAAAAAATAAGCATTTATTATCTATGATCTCAGAGGTAGCGGCTTTTTCTCGTGTTAAAATCTGACAGCAGTCCTGTCAGAACATTACTGTATCATGTAAACACCATCTGACTCTGATTAAAGACACTTGTATCATTTGCTTTGACCACATTAGCCACTTCATTTAGTTACGAATGGCTAAGTATTAACAGGCGGGTAGGTTATGATCTGTTCTCAGTAATAAATGGCAACATTACCACGGAGTTCAGAGACTTGAAACCTGGGAATTCACTGATTTAAGTTCAGACAAAAGCAATCAACTCATCTTTAGAACAAAAAGTACAGTAATTCTCTAGATGTTACATACCAGTAATCACTGGCAGTAAAGATGATACATTTCAAAAAATAGTAGCATCAAAAAAAAAAAAAAAAAAAGCCCAGCAGTTTGTACTGGAGGCTGCATGGTAACAAAGAAGAAAAGCAAGGTCGACTCGCACTGTGGTTTTTTGCTAAAGGTTACACGCCTCTACGGGACAATACAGCGGATGAATATTCTATCTGCAGAGGTATGCAGCCTTGAAGCAGCGAACTCCAGCAGCAGAAATGTTCAAACACAATTCATTGTTTGCTCTCTCAAGCTCACCTTTTCACGCTTCATCTGATTCCACCCTGGTGTCTCAGTGGGCCCAACGCCACACAGCCTAAACATAAGCTTTGAATGGCCTTGAAAGTAGAATGGAAAGTGATTTAATCTACATAGCTCCTCCGTGCCCTCCACACTGCACTCCTGGTTGAGATAAAACTTGTGGATGAAGGTTTTAGAAAAAAAAATCCACTTTTAGACACTTATTGTTAGATCCTTAGAGTGGTATTTCACATTTACTGCCAGTGTGTTGCAGAATTTATTTACTTAAAACTTCCCCTAAACATGCATAATCTACCTTTTCTTTAATTAGTTATAATCCATATTTTCATTAATACCTATTAAAAGCTTTTGAAAGTATGCTTCTGAAAGTGCACACAAGCAACATCAGAAACATTCACAAACACCTTTGCAAGAGGTCCAACATTAAAAGTTCAAAATCAACCAATGGTATGGGACATTTAAGCTTTAAATGTGTCAAATTCATTCAATTCCAACTAATCAGCTGACCTGTTAGTCTCTTTAGAAAAGGAACTGTGATGGTTTTTCTTTGTCATGATAAAAACATCTACTGTAGGCCTGCATTTGTCCAGGAACTACAAAAGACATCCATCAATGCAAGGTGCAACATAATCATTTTCTTGAATTTATTAAGGGTTCTACAGTGGATATTAATCAGCTATATACACTTAAATCCACTAACAACCAAAATATTCACTTGAGAGAGAGACAGAGAGACTTGCAGGCATAGATGTGTAATATACAGGGGAACATGTGTAATATACAGGGGAACAATGAGAAAGTAGTACCATTGATCAAATATAACCTGGCTAAAATGTAAGATACAAAACTCTTTAAAGTATGTACTCACACAATTCTCTGCTTTTCAGTCTGTGCAGCAACCACAGAGAATAAGCATATAAAGCCTTGCACACAAAACCAAACCCACTCAAAAGATGACACTCGGATACATGAGCAAAAGCACAAACAGGCCTCCCAAGTGTCTCTTTCCTGCGTCAGGGTGTCGGGAATATAATTGAGGGCTTACAATGCGCTCCCGTTCTGCTAAGCCTTGCTATCTATCAGACCACACACTGCTCTCACAAACTGCCCTCCGCTGGTACATATCTGATTGGGGCTCCTCTGTAAATGAAGCTTTACAGGACACACCGATAACAGAAGGAGAGAGGATATGAGGAGAGGAGGGAACAGAAAGATTACAATATGTAAAGAGGAAGGCCAGGCGTGGACAGACTTGAGTGCCAAACAAGAGCACCAAAGTGGGACGAGTGTAGGAGGAATGTGATACTTTGAAGATTCGTTATCATATATAATATGTTTCACTTCAGGTAAAACTGCCTTGGCCAATAACCAGAACTTTTTGAAGTGCAGTCAGTATATCGATTGGGCATAAGCTACATTTGGCAGCAATATTTCATTCTGATAGAGGATTTAAAATTTCAATTAACTTTGAATGAATTCACATTGTTAATCATCTATTTTATATCAACCCCCAGGAGTTGAATTAATCACAACTCACCTGTTCTTTTATCTGTTAACCTGTACTCATGCGTCAGGACTACTCAACATGTAGCCTTAAGTCATTTCAAAATGTGCCTTTGATTTGTTTTGAGCTAGTAATTGAAAACAAAATTAATGTATTCTATAAAATGTAAGCGCCTTAAGATATTGCCCTGTCAATGGAGTGGAGAATGAGAAGAAGTACAGGTAAGCTTACTTTACAACAAAATGTAGACTTGTTTCAAGAAAAACATTTTTCTGTTGGTGAGAGACTGAGAACCTCCAGACAACATACTCAACCTGTGACACTGCTTTTTGGAGCCAAACCTCGTGCAATTATTGTTAACTTTACTGTATGTTCATAATGAGCTTTACAAGGTCAAGAAACATAACTGGTTGGATAAGCTTTTACGCTCATTAACCAAAATTGAATTACCATCATGACCTCGCTTGCCAGACCTTTGCTGAAATACTTTTTTTTAATAATAATTTGACCTCATCTTAAAATCTGTAGTCTTTTTGAATGCTATACCCTTTATGGAAATTGTTTACAATTTAGTACGGGATCTAATTTTTAAAAAAGCTCATTCTCAAAGATAACTCTTCTTGCTTTACAGCTATAGCTTTAAGGTGCAGGCAACAAAATTACTGCCAGTTAAAGCTGAGGTAGGCAATTTATTCTTGGGGTCATCAGGCAAAAAAAATTCCATAATAACCTTTCAGCAAATCATAATTCAGGTGGTCTGAAAGAACACTAGAATTCTGCTCCTCTCCTTGGCTCTGTATTCAGACTGTGACAGGCTCTTTTTGGCCAGTCACAGGTCATTTGAGAGAACGTGTGCTCTTATTGGCTGCTTCATGCTGCACTTCTCAGCAACAGGTGACATGGCTACAAGCTAATTGGCTGTTGAAAACAGTGACGTGTCTTACGTTCTAAAACTGGCCTCTGGCAACTTGACAAACTGACAAGTTTCCATTGCTGCAACTTTCCCTGCAACCATTTCGTCTCCTTGTGAATCTTTGTTGTAAACTGGCCTTAAAAAGGGACTGAAAAACAAACAAAATAGAACACACGCCAGAGCAAAAACAGGGAGGGGAGGGAGTGCAGCGGAGTTGCTTCCTTAGGAGTCTCATGCTACAGCTAGCTTGATTTCCAGATTTCTTTAAACAAACCTACACATTGTAGAAAACAGCAGCAGCAAATTAAAGTTGCAGTAAGATGGTCATTACCCACTGCCTTTTATATATAAAAAGCTGGTATTTGCATAGGCTTTTTTAAAAATCTTTTTGTCATGTATTAATACACAGAATGCATACAAAGTACAATGGTTACGATGCTTTATCTGTGTCATTGATAAAAAGATGAGAGGGAAAAGACATCCTGGAAAAGCATCTTGTGCAACACAGTGGCCAATAGCCAGCTGCTGCTAAAACAGTTTAGGAGTCATGAGCTAAGAGATTTAAAATGGCCAACATGATATGTATTATAACCATTACCTGTCACCTGAATGAAGTACGGTACCTTTGTTAAACCATGGAGGAACAGAAGGAAAATACGCTGAATGGACAGAGAGAGGGGAAAAAGAAAAAGAAAGCAAAAAAGTCAAAGACACTAACTTCAGGAGCCAATAAAATGTGAGGACAGAGAAAATAAGCTAAAGGATGATATTAGGAATCCAAATGAAAAGTGACCTTTAAGTACAAATAGATTTTGCATTTAGATACTTCAGTAACCTTCCTGTAAGCAGAGGAATCCTACAGAGATAAAGATGGGGATGTTCTCTTGGACAGCGGCCACCAAGGCAGACTAAACCACGGCAACGATGGGAGGTAAATGACAGGTCAAAGGTCAGAGCCAGCAGGAGGAAATGACATCAGCAGGAAGTATGAATAAACAGTGGGGGACAATCATCCAATACAAGCACTGACCTTGCAAGGGATTAGCAGTGGCATTATCTCTCAGATATACAGATGTAGAAAAATGAGCGAGGCGGTGACCTTCCAAAAAGAAGTTTAGAATTTCAAGTTGTATGTTTAACTGACAGGTATTACCTTATCTAAATGATAGCATGCTACTATGAATTTAGAGCAGATTGCGCTTACATTTTTAATTTTAACTATAGGCTAATTGTTTAAACTGAAATAAAAACATGAATTGATCTCAGTCCTTTCAAGTGAGTATTAGCTACAAATACTGTATATATGTAATAACTAATTTGACTAATTTGACTAATTTTTTATTTGTTATGTTTTTTTATGTCCCTCTTTGTGTTCAACAGAAATTCAAATAATTTACATAACACAAAAACATGCTGCAGCTATAATAAGAAAACTGTTAAAAAAATAATTTAGTTATATTGTGAGGTCCAAAGTCTGCATATATTCCATATTTGACAGTAAAGTTTCAAAGTGTGACAAGAAACAAATTAACTGTTACTGAATGTATCCTAGAGAGACCTGTTACTGGCTACTATTGTACATTATATTATTCTTTGCCATGTGGTTAATATCAGCATTTTTTGTAAACATTGCCTAACATTCATGTGACCTTGGTAAGAAAACTCAGTAGAGAAAAAAGAAACATTGCAAAAGATGCAGCTATTTTAGGCCAGATTACCTACATGCACAGTTCTTCAGACATTATGGAAAAAAGGTAACTGCCGGCCAAGCTAAAAAAATAAAGCATTCTTTAAGGCTCATCACTGAAAAAGAATTCTCAATTGAAAATCGTGCCCCACAGCAGAAACAGCCTCAGGCATTCTTGTACTATTACATGCTGCTCCTGCTTTGTGTCTTTTTAAATCTTAAACTATAGTATTAAAACAGCTACACGGGATATTTGGTTACTTGGTGGGCTTTGACTGACTGCAGATTACTGCGGTTGGATGCTTCTGCAGATTCTTCTGTATTACCAAGTCATATAAACCTTGGATTTGGGGAAAATACCAAAGGCCTGTTATGATTAGCACTAACATCAGCCGCCTTTACAAATAAAAAGAGTGTAAACAATGTAATTTGTATATGATGTAAAAATGCCATTAGTCACACACTGTGGTGACATTTCTAGTAGCACCTGATTATCTAAACAGTCATGGCTCATTCATTTGCACAGCAAAACCTTTTAGCTGCTTTTTCCAACATCATTAAGACACTTTGGCTTGGAACACAGGAAGTATGTTATTATACCACATATAATTGTACATCATATTATTTTACATCTGAATCACCTGTATTCCAGGAAAGTTTGGCAAAATTAACAATGTTAAAGTCATCATCTATTTTTTTTACCTGGGGGGGATAAATGAGGAAAGTTAAGGGTGTGATTCTAGTTCATGGTATCCAAGTAATTTGATGTAGTTTTCTTAAAAAATGAACTGTTCAGCAATGT
>JAQLOL010000022.1:260004-273042 GCA_029783665.1 Naso thynnoides | reverse complement strand
ATCTGATTACATTCAGTCAAGCCAACAGGATCACAACATCATGCTGTGCATTTTGGGGCCGTGGCATTAGAGCCGCTAATGAATGAACGCACTGGGCACCAAGCTGGTGTGAAACCGCCAAAAAAAAAAAAAAGAAAGTGCAATGACAAAGACCAAGGCAGAATGCATCCTCTGGGATCTTGTTACTTTGGGTCTGGGGTCGGAGCAAAAGCAATTAGATCAGACATCAATGAATGAGAGAGGGAGTGAGGAGAGATGAAAAGAGAATATAGTGGGAAACAGAGTAGAAATCTCTCAATGTAGCCGCTAGAAGTTGAGCAGAGATCATGGGAGGCTGACACAGCTAAGGAAAGAGTAGAAAGAGTAAGAGGCCGTAATAAGGCTGGAGTGAGGGCTGAGGAGACAGCAGAGGAAACCAGTGAAGATGGAGCAGAGGTGTAGGATGTGATGGCTAAGGCCTGGTTCACGCCACATGAAAGGCCTTCAAGACGCAACAAGCTCCCACCCACCTCAGCTCAAACCCCATGAGGCTTAGCTGACATGAATTAGTGATCTGCTCGCTTTCAATAATGTACAGAGCCTGTGACAAAAGCCCCGGTTGGATGTGGTGCGCATGCTGAGCATTTAGATAGAGGCGATGCTACAGGAGATAACGTCGAGAGGAGAACATTAGGATGCAGAGTTGAGGGAGAAAGTCAACAGCATGGCAAGGTGGTGGAGTCAGAGAAGCTGCTGGTGATGCTAAAAAAAAAAGAGAGGAACAAGCACGAAACGGTAGGATGAAAAGAGGGAGGAGGGAGGAAATTTCTAAGATGGAGGAAGAAAAGAGGGAGTCTGCAACTGATGCAGGTATTAGGGATGCCACAATTCTTAATAATATTGAACCACACAGTACGCCATCCATGGTTCAATATGCACTTTGAAATTGCGGTATTTCGGTTTTGCATAAAGTTTTATGTAATTAGTTTCGATGTATTTCTCCTTGAACTGGCTCTGTCAGAGCTTCAGAGCAGCCTGTGAACACACCATGTGTCCACGCCTCCCAGCCGACTGCAGTCACTCGTTTCACACAATGAGCGGACTTTAGGAGCAGAGTTTGAGGAACCAGGCTTTTCTTTAAGCGCCAGTCTGTCTTTTTCCCTCCCCATGCGCTGTTTGTCAGAGAAATGCTGAGTTTTAACATGAAATAGCGTTATTGTGTTTTACTGACCAGTCCATTTATTTTTGAGAGAAGACGGCCGCTGCTTTTCAGTTTCTCAACAGTTAGCACAGCATGCAAGCCCAGCAGCCAACAGTTCATTGTTACAAACAAGGTGAAAAGAAAGCTGTCTGTATGCTGTCTAACCGTTTTGCTTAGCTTGCTACAAATTTAAAATTTTCCAAACTCTTGTGTTGTGCTGCTGCTGCTAACAACCAGCCCTCCTCTAGCAGCTACGTTACAGACAGCAGTGCAGCAAGAGGAAAGAGGAGATCAAATATGTGAACCATTCTTTCGAAACCTCCCGTAGAATTGTTTGATGTCGGCAGTATGCTTTATTGACATTTTAGACGTGTTTCCAATGAGATATTTTTGGGTTTATTGAGAACCAGTCTGAAATACACTCAGAATTACCCAAGCACTGTGCCTCATCTATGAAAAAAAAAAAAGAAATTACAGAGAAGTATATGTCCCATAAAAGGTAAAGAGCACAGAACAAAAGGAAATAAATATAGACAGACTACAGTCTTATAGTAGACACACTTATTTATTTTACATTTTACAATACACCAGAGTGTGTCTGAATGGAGTTTTTTTAAACTAAGAGGTAAAGAAATAATTTTGGAAAAAATACATAGCTTTTTTTCCTCCTTACACACAAAATTTGTTTTGAAACTGAACTGAGGTACGTATTGAACCATGGGCTGGCTGTATTGTGGCATCCCTTGCAGGTATGTGGGATGGATTAGGAGGAGAAGACAGGAGGAGGAATTGATGAAATGTCAAAAAATAAATGTGTAAGATCATAACCATGAGGATACAGTGTGAGATGCAGAATTAGAAATAAGGTTGAGACAAGAAAAAAACAATAATTGAAAGTGTGTCAGAAAATGGGAGAGCAGAGATTCAGGAAACAAAAGGAGGTGATGATGTGAAAATAAAATAAGAGGGGGAGGAGATGAGGCAGACAAGATTGTAAAAACAAAAGGTAAGTTAAGGGGAAGGTTAATTAGAATGATTTAGAACAATAGAATAACAGAAAAATGAGAAAGACAAAGAAGTACAAGAAAATGAGGAGCAAATGATGGTGATGACAAGCGATTAAGGCGAGAAAGTAAAGTAAGTTTTCTCTGCTACCACAAGATGTTTCCAAAATTATTATTGATGCATAAAAAAGTCCAGAGAAAGCCTTTTTGTTATGAATCTGTAAAGAGCTAATATACAGCTCAGGGCCGTTTTTTCCAATAAAATGACAATAAAAGAGTTTCCATGACAACTAAGAGGCTGCATGTTTAAGCGATTAGTGTAACTGGCAGGCAGGAGGAATAGAAAGAACCCAAGGTGCTTCATCAGAGGTCAGTGTGTGTGTTTGGCTCACTGTCACCGCGCTGTCGGCACAAACAGCTAGAAGTAAACAATAAAACTGTCACTGTTCACTCTATCTCAGTGTGTCAGTGGCATACAAATAAAATCAAACTTTGGTTTGGATTCTGGCATGTCTTGGATTTGGGGGCATTTCTGTTTCCTTAACACAAAGTCAGACATATTTTCTATAAAAACTAAATCACTGGATCCGCACAAAAGCTTTTTAAGGACTTGCTGACACTAAAACATCTTTTAATTTTTATTTCTTGCCAGCAGCTAATGCTGTCTGCCAAAGAATGCAGCCTTTGTTTGACATATAGGAATAAACAGCTGAATTTTAGTGCAAAAAAGAGCCGACCCAAACTGATATAACACTAGCACTGGTCTATATCATCACAGTAAGTCACTGAATTTTGTTTACAGCTCAACAACATGTTTGAGTGTAAAGAATGTCTTTATTAATATCTTTAAAACACCTTAAAGAGATGAAGTCAGTGTACTCTAAGCATCAGGAGATAACATAAAGTCCATTGTACTGCTGATACATGATTGCTTGTCTTAGCTTTTTTAAAAGGGAAGATGAATTGCGTAACTTTGTAACCATGGTAACCACATCACCACTAATTTTTCATGTGATTAGCAAAAGCAGTAGATCAATGTTAAAAAGGCCACTTACTGAGGAGCCTGGTTGTTTTTGTTTTTTTTTATTAATTTCTAATTTCTCATGTCAAACTTAATTTTGGGTTTTATTGACCAAATCTTTCCTCACTGCCATTGCAGAGTTCCAGAAATTATTTTGGCTTTTTGAAAATTATTTTAGGATTTAGAAACTTCCGTTGCCACATGACGACTCTTTTCTATAAAATTGCAAATAAAATTCACATAGTTAATCATATTAAAATGTTATTTAAAAGCACTACAGTGAATATCTGTAAGTAGGTGTTTTTTTAATGACCAAATTTGTAGACGAGCATTAACCATTGTCAGTGAGACTGAGGAACATCTGTACCATAGTGTGAGGTGGGTAAATTGCCACGTCCATTATCTTTCAAGGCCAACAGAGTGATCGACCCTCACCAATCATTCTTACAGGATGGTGTGCCAGTGAGCCATCACCACAACAGGAAACTAGCAAAGCTTTTAAAAATCACTCCCCCATCTCCTGTAATATGGGCGCTTTTACAGCTTTGACTAGTATTTGAGATAGGAAAAGGGAAAAAAAAAAAGAAAGAAAGAAAGGAGAGGATTAGCACTCAGAAGAACATCAAACAATCAGGGGACTAACCCTTCCACCAGAGCTCTGTACTATGTTCCCTGATACAACAACTGTATTTTATCTGTGTGTCTATGTGTGTGTGTGTGTGTCTGTGTGTGTGTGTGTGTGTGTGTGTATTTTGCTGTAGAACCAGAGGTTAAACCTTGACAAAGCCTTGTGATTAGCCTTTAATCCCAACTAACTGTTTGATCAAACTTAATCTCTTTTATTAGCCAGTTGCCATGGTCATACAATCTTTTTTGCTCATTTTAGAGTCATTATTTTGCACTAAATTCAAATTTTTCCTCTTTTTCCATTTCTGTTCATTTGCTTATTTTTGTGTTTCGACTGGCAAATTTGGTAAAATTAAACTAAATTAAAGAAAACTCCAGAAAAACGGTCAGATTTTCAGGATGAATGGTGCTGTAGCATTACATCCATTTGCAGAAAACAATCAAGATACACTATGTAATCATTTCTTTCATTTCAACCGTGGAACATTGGAGACTTCCAAACATACAGGTCTAACCACTGTATGGAACAATCCAAACCAATCCATGCAAAGCAAACTGGAAGGAGTCTACAGTCTCTACAGGGAGTTTTGGGACAAGAGAGGAGGGACAAAGGGAGAGGGACAACCTTGTGTTTGTATGTGTGTGTCTCTAGGCAGAGTGTGTAGTTTGTGTTTGTGTGAATGTGTGCATGTGTCTCTCAGAGGTGAAGCTAATCTTCTTTTATGCAGCACAGCCAGAGGTATCCAAACAGACAGGCAGCAAGAGGAAGAATGGCAACAATACTTGAGAGAAACTGAGGTCCATATTTATCACAAAGGCTGCAGACAGTCTTCTAGCCAAACAACATGTGTAGCGCTTCTCTTTAGCTAGCTGATCACAATGGAATTGGAACAAAGAGGCTGCTGGGAGAAAGGCTGTAGGTAGGTACACTAGCATGGTGCTCATCCCACTCCTCACATGGTCCACAATTACACGGCTGTCTAGCCACACAAAAGGAGCCGGGAAATAGAAATGGATGATTTTTGAGAGAAGAGGGAGAAAGAGAGAGAAAGTAAGCATGAAATGTATGAAGAAAAGCAGTTGAAGGTCTAGGGAGAGGTTGAAAACATAAAAGGAGGAGGAGGAGGAGGCAGTAGCGGTGACAGACGAGACTTCAGACTTCTATGGCTGTCTTTAGACTTAATGAAATGGAAGGGCGGAGCAGCAAAGAGGAGGAGAGCCCGGCAAGGCGAGGGTTTATACTTCTGAGGAGAACGTTCTTGCAAAATGATTCTTGCTGTAAATTCTCTTTATACTGTCCATAAATCCATACACAAGTGCGAGGAAGCTGGGATTTGCTTCCTCAGACAATGTGCAACACCGCGTTTCTGGAATCCTCTGGACAAAAAACTTTAAGACTTTTATTATTGGGCTAATATAAATGGATATAAAAATACCCAATACCTCAGAAGAGCCCCTCAGTAAGCAAATATTTCATGGTGAAGAAAAGCAACAATCTTAAAATGGAGCAATACAGGTTTTATTGAATGATAGGGAACATCATTCATCACTTCATTGCTCTTAAAAGTGCTGACCCTCTGATAATATGTGCCCACTTGGACCACTGTTCTGTTGCTTATTTGGGAAATAATTAAACTTGTACTCTCCAATCTCTTTCTTTCTTTCTTTCTTTCTTTCTTTCTTTCTTTCTTTCTTTCTATCTATCTATCCATCTATCCATCTATCCATCCATCCATCCATCCATTCAAGGAAGTAATCCTTTAGTATCAAGCTTTATTTTCTCAAAGAAGCTGTTTGCAGCCATGAATTATTTTGAACCACAGCAAGATGAACAAATTCAACAGAAGTTAAAATCATCTGGAACTGACAGATCCATCACAGTAATAATCAGTCTTTTTAAATTTTCATATGAATGCTCTATAAATTAAAAGTTGGATAAATAGAAAAGCAACATCCTCACATTTCATTTTCTGTCTTTGTATGACATTTGTGTCACATTTTCACCATATAATATATAATATGTAGGACTGTCAAGCAATTACAAAAATCATCTAAATAATTACATGCTCTACAATTAATAAATCTAAATTAATTGCACACATCGACATAAATATATTTCAATTAAAATTACTTTTGGCAGATGAATGAATTAGTAAGTGTTCTGCATTATAGACTTCAAAGTTAAATGCTACTGTGCCATTGTGGGTGAAGCATGGGTACAGTAAGGAGAGGACTAGTGTTACAGCTGTGGGTTCACAAACCTGAAACAGCAACACCCATCTGTGGTTCTCTGCCTGATGTTACTAAACCACTTTCTGAGGAAGGTGTTGATTTGTGCGAGTGAGTGACAAACAACAGTTAGCTAAATTTGCTAGAGCTTGCTGGCAATTAGCATAATATGAGTTGGTTCCTCATTCAGCAGCAGCTAAAAGCTAACAGCTAGGTTATGGTTCATTTTGGATTCATCAAAAAAACAGATTCATCAGTGCGCAGTGGTGAGCAATGCTGCCTCACACCTAGGGAAAAAAAAAACTTCCTAGTATCCATAGTAGCCACTCAGCCCAGCACTGTCAGCCTGTCAGTTACTAACATAATTGACAATAGCAGGCTGAAATTTTTAAAATGGAGGTTGACTGTTTAGATGTTTAGATATGTGATTGATCAGCGTTTTTTTTTTTTTATTTAACGTCTTATTTTTTCTGTGATTAGTAAATTGAAATTAACAATTAATAAGCATTAATGGAAATAATTATATAAGAAGTGCACCCAACTCGCAACAGACATCTGAAAACATTTGCACTAAAATCAGTCTAAGTAATTATTTCAGGGTTCACAGACACTTCCCATACTGTCCCATATTTGAAAAAATAATAAACTATACATCTAGCAGCCGAGGCTGTAAGATGCACATTTTTATCCCTATTTGAGTTTGACTGTGTGTGTGCGTGTTTGTCTGTGTTGGCTTTGTGTATGACTGTGTGTGTATAAGTTCCAGCCATCTGAATCAGGGTCTGCTTCAACAATTAGGGCCTGGATGATTTCCCAGGCTAGCCTGCCGTACCTACTGCTCAAATGAGAATCACATTCCTATTGTGTTCCACCACCGTAATTCATGTTTTCAAACGACTGTGCAAAACGACGGGGCATTCCAGCAGCTTGTCATCGGCCCGCTCAAAAATGTGCCGATGGGGTCATAACTGGAGCCATAAATGCCCATCATCCTCAGCTTTCCTGTCCAACCTGTACTTTTTTTTGTTTGTCTGGGAAAGCAGAGGGGAGCACCGAATGAGCACACTTTTCAGGGCCAACACAGTTAACAGAAAGCAGAAACACAAGGCCCTTATAGAGTTTGCCACTGTCTGCTCCAATCCATAGTGAAATTTGGGCTGTTAAAAAAGCTTGAAGCACCTTTTTCAGAGGCACAGTATGTAATACAGTAATTGCACAATAAAACACTTCTAAGGCTCCACAAATGTCAAAAGTTTCAATACAGACACAGTGGGAGTTCTCCTCTGAGCAAATGATCAATTAGCGGCGCTAGAAGAATAAATGAAAAACATGGTTCAAAAGTCATGACATATGTGGCATACATACATACATCAGTTAACAAACTCACTTTCTCCAAAAACAAACGTCACTCACAAACCAGCTAATTTGTCCATCACAAGCCAGAGGGAAAGCGAACTAAGCACTTTGTGAGGTTAAGTGGCAGTTATTCACTTCAAGCTCATCCAAATGGACAGCCCGTTGCCTTGCCAACGCTGAGCGGCCTCCGTGACGCACATGCACAAATAGCATTTTGAAGCTGCCTCTTGGTTGCCAGCGGAAACCAAACTGGCCTCACATCACTCACACAACACGGATTTCTGAGAGCTCTTCAGTATGCCTCGGCAGTTCCTCCCTCTGGTGCACCTGAGCAGTTTCCCCCGAGGACATGCAAGTGAGAAACTCACCTGTAAATGAACAACCAGGCTCTCTAAAGCACTGCCATGCCCATATCTACCTCCACGGTCAGCCCGCTGCAGCCGTAACACAATAAATAAACCAGGAGAAGATGAGCACTGCCCCGTAGCTGATAGTGATAACACTTACAGCCTCAGGTCTGGGTTGACACAGTGGTGTTTGTGCCTGTTTGAGTGTGTGTGTGTGTATGTGTGTAGGAGAGAAGGTTAGTGGAGCTCTGCCCATGTGAGACAAACAGTTAGGTTAGAGATGGCTGCCCATGATAGATGTCACTGCAGGGAATAAAAGCAGTGGATGCAGCTGCTTTCTTACTGCCTCTGTTATTGCTGAAACAGGCAATCAGGTGGAGCATGAGTAAAAATTCTCAAAACCTCTCATTGTGTTTGATTATGGCACCCACGGGTCAATTTAGACTTGTGTTTTTTGACTTAAAAGGAAAATTCACAATTTACAGCGTACATTTTTGCTAAATTAGAGCCTCTACCTTCTTCTCATGAAGTCATTATAGACATTAAATTAAAATTTTTGTCATCAGTATGCCTGTACTGTAAATATATTCTTCCACTCAAATTCAATTTCAACAAGATTTTTTCTTTTTGAACATTATATATCAGCATTTCCTTTCAGTAGAAAGTGATGGTAAAGATACCGCCAATAAAAACTGTAAAATGAAGGAGGGGTGTGACATTTTCAGTCAAAATAAGGCCAGGACAATGCGGTTATACAATGTAGTTTTACAACTGAAACAAACAAATAAAAAAGACAAGTTTTAGGATTTATTACCAGAAAAGAATTGATAAGAAAAAGAATTTTTCCTTTTTTAGGACACTGAAACAAATCCCCACTTCTATTCTATTTAGTCAAAAAATGAACTGTAGCATTTCACTTTGCTTAAATGAGATTTCTCCAGAGCAGCTAATACAACCAATAACTAGCAGCTAATAACAGAATCTTGTTTCAGGCGCTAAAGAAAACAACCAGTCTGACTGTGATAAATTGAGGCGAGCGTGCCCCTCAGGGCTGCATATTCTGACTCTTCTGCTCGGCGTCCGCATGCAGAGACTATCACGATGTTTACCAAAAGGCTTGACACTGTGGCACACGGTAACACACAGTGTACACCCTCCGCCCACTCAGCCGTGGCTAATTGTTCTGCACTTTGATTACCACCATCTATTTTAATGAGAGCTTACCGAACTCATTCTCTCCTGCCCGCTTTCTCTGTCAAACACACATGCAAACACAGCACACGCATGCAGGAGTGTGTGTGCATGCCACTTAGACACGCATAAACACAGAGAAAAGAGAAGAGAACAATACTGTGAACCGTGTTTGTCCTGGCGGCAGGAAATTGGAGGGTGTTCATTAGGCTAATGGATATGAAGAGCAACGGAGAAGCGGGATGAAGACAGAACGGGGGAGGACAGAAGGAAGTGAGGATGGGAGGGTGGGAGGCCACTGAATTATACCACAACAAATTCTGTACAATGGCGAAACAAGTCATATTGCCGTGTGTAATTTTCTTGCTACTAAGACAGAGAGAGAAATCCTTCAAATTACAAAGATTGGCTTTAATTACGCTGCATTTTCCCCGTACGTCTGCTCCTGTTGAGAAGGAATGAGCTGTTGCATTTTTGGTGCGACTGCTCGCTGCTCCTGCAGCTTGGCTGGATGGATTCGGCTTCATTAGCTTTACTGGTTTAACAGCACACACACCAGGATGACAAAGCCTAATCAATGGACTCACACTGTTCTAAAGACTCAGAGAGAGCAGACACAGTAGATCCTGAACTGGACAGGGTTGCTGATCGATGGAGAAAAAATGTGTGCTTTCCAGTGAAGCTTCAGTCATCCTTTATTTTCCCTCACTGAGGCTGAGCAGTGTCTTTTCCTCAAAGTTACAAAAGTTTCTATTTTTGCACTGAAGAGTAATAAGACATGAGTAGATGATGCTACCATAGCCCCTAACTAAAAGTGCGGTTGCAAGAAGAATGTACATTAGGTGCAAAAAAAAAAGGAAAGGGAGACCAGAATAGAAAAAAAAGAAGGAAAAGGCTGAAAGGGAAGAGAGAATGAAGCGCGACAACCACATTACAACCACAGCTATGCCAGATCACATCGTCACACTCTGTCTCATCACTTTGTGAGACGTTCCATGAAACCGGTTCAACATGTCTGGTGTAACAATCATCAACACCACAATACCACACATGCAAACACATGCAGTGCAACCATTGCTAAAAGATGGTGTTCCAGGAAAACAGAGCCTCTAATAATGTCAAGATGAGGTCACAGCACAGTGCAGTGAGTCAACCACAAAGGGAGAATATACGTGAAAGTTGAGGGCACAATTTGCATGTATCCAAGGTTATAAAATGTTGTTTAAAACATAATTAAAACTCTGATCTTTGAGTGTTAATGAACCTGGAGCTGCCGTTCACTTTGGCAACACTGACCTCCAGACTGCTGACCTTTGACCTGATCTCTGGAGACCCCACACCAAACTGACCATGGGCCCTTTCTGATACTCTTTCAGTGGCAACAAATCTCAACCCTTGATATTATTCTTTTTCTTTGAGCATGCCCCCACTCTCAAGGACAGATTTATGCTTTTGTATCTTCAAGGGATAAAGGAGAACTTGGTTGAACAAACCAGCTCGCATTTTAAATCTATGAATTGTCTGCACTGTAATAATGTTATTCAAACTAAATGTTGAGTTGTTGTTCACACTAGATGATGTGATTTCCTTAAATGTGATCCTACCGTAACTGTACCGAGCTTGGTTAGAGCCCAACCCAAAGAGCCAAGGGTCAAAACATAAAGGGACATGTAGACTGGGATGCAGACCAGGAACCTCTTGAAACATCGGCAGCCACAGTATCCAGTCAGCTAAGCAGTGATGTGTTACCCTACTTTTGTTACATACTGTCCATGTGTGCAAGTTAATCTAGAAATCATCAACACTACTATACCACACATAGAAATATACAAAGTGCATAAGATAACTTAGTTGAAAATGTTCTTTCAGGAAAATGGAGCTTCAAATACCATGATGAGGTCATAGCTAGAGGTGCAACAACACATCAGTTTGTGTTGAACCGTACAGTACACACGTGACGGTTCAGGTGCACAGAATGGTACGGTGGATATACAGTATAACTATACACAGTAAAATGTATTAAGACTGATGAACCTAACGCAGAACCAAATTTGCATTCCCGAGTTCCACCCGGAAAATTTAAGCAGCAGTAAGCCTTTAGCAAGTTTAGCACAGGCTGACTGAGCTAACGCAGTACGCCCGTTGCTTCTTTTAAAACTTGTACTCGTTAGGCTTCGCTTAACTTTCCAAAGAACATGGATTAAACTCTGATAGTGACATGAGTCATTTCAAGGAGGCTGTGTGACAAAAAAAAACTACTTAGCTTTAGTGCTGTAATCGCAGACAGAGGTCACAACGAGGGAGAGGCTAGCTGCATCAAGCTGCACACAGGAAGTCACGGACATGGCAGCAAATCTGGTCAGTTTTCAAAATGTAACACCCTGTGCAGATAGTTTTGTTTTATTAAATCACCTATGGCGAGCTATGGTTTATAGACGTATGCTGTCTAAACCAAGATGTGAACTGAACCGTTCTGTGTACCGTTACACCCCTATTTATAGCACAGTGCAGTAAGTCAAACTGAAGTTGAATGCATTGTGATACGGTGAAATTTCATTCATTTGTGCACTTTTGTCAGGTAAAACCCACTCTCAAGGCCGTCTTGATATGCAATGTTAATTCTGTTCATTGTTGTGATGGCAATAAAACTCAAAAAAAGAGAAAAAGTGAATATGTGTAAAACTCAGTTTGGCAAGTGCAGGGCAAGACATCTTGTTAAGAGATTATTAGAGACAAAATACTAAATCGTACAGTTTCTTCAACAACCAGAATTAATGCAAGCGTTCTCAGCATTCCCTTTATCTTGTCCCTACACAATAACACCTTCTCCTGCTGGCTTTAGTCACTGAATTTCCTGTTTGGTTTACAGCACATAATGCCTGTCTATTCCCTGGACAGTGTTATTTAGGCCAGTCACGATAATCCATATACTGACTTAATGTACAAAATACGGACATGAATGCACTAATTTTTCTGGCCTTGACATTGCAGTTTGACACAACGGCCAATGCCACAAGAGCTCATAGATGGAGTTTACAAATGCTATGATCACTACCTTACCTAGAGCAATCCTGAATAACATTAAGAGGCTTTTATCTTGGCAGAAACAGTTTAGCTAAAGAGAGTAGACTTTTGATCGCTGTTAAAGTTTGACTGTTGATTGCAAATTTAACAGATTGCAGAGTCCTCTTTCACTGCTGGTTTGCTCATGTTAGCTAGCATGTTAGTTAACAGACGCTGGTTGGCGAAAAGACATCTTATCAGACGCCTGAGGTGAGTTTTCCTTCACCTCCGTGTGTGCCTAGAAGCAAGCGCTGTACCAAAAGCAGCAAAACATATAGAGGAATCGTCTTCTAACAGTTTAGCCACCGATAGCTAAATTAGACATTAGCTCAAGAGTAAACTAGCATTAGCTCATGAGTTTGTGAACTAAATTGATTGCGGGCTATTATTATTTGGGATCAGGACACAGTACCATAGCTGACAAAACCAAACTTCCACATCACTGAAATTTCAACATTTATTTGGGATTTAACATCTAAAGCTAGCTTAACATGTAGATACAACCACATTTCAGTGCTGTTCTCGTCAGTGCTGGGTTTGTTTACGTGATGCTGGGCGCGTCTGCTTGTGTCACAAGAATATCTGGCGCATCTACTGATTCACTATTTAATAAACACAACATAGGGAATAGTGAGCGAGTGAATGAGCCTGTGTGGCCATTTTATTTTATTGTTCTGAGTGTCTGTAATTTTTTGCTTGTTTGTAGAATAATAAATAGCTACAGTACATTAAATACACTGATACTGATTCATGTGGAATTGAAAGTTCATTGCTCTTTGAAAGGGTGTACATACATTATTATGCAAAATTATATTAGCGGCATAAAACTGTCTTAAAATGTTGATGACAGTAATATCGTTCTCACAATAATTTTTGGGACAATATAAAGTCAAACAAAATTTGTTATAGTGACAGGCCTAGTATTATCATAACAAAGTTTCACAACATACCAATTAAACACATGAGGCACACTACAAGTTTTAAAAAAAAAAAAAAAAAAAAAGGTCTTTAGTATTGGGA
>JAQLOL010000022.1:237652-251491 GCA_029783665.1 Naso thynnoides | reverse complement strand
TTGCAAAGTGTTTTGTTGTCCTTTAAATCGAATGTAAAGTGCGTCCACACATCCTGACGTCTCTTCCTCCCTGCTGTTGCTGACATTTTCAGTTGAGCACGACGAGGAGCGCGAGGACATTTCGCCTTTGCCGGGCTCGGTCTCAAACATCCTCACCACGTCGCTCTGATTGGTTCTCTCTCCCAACTCCTCCCACCTCTTTCTAAATCGTCATTTCCTTCCACAAACGAAATGAGCTCTGATTGGATCTCGTCTATGGCAGACATTTTCGTCTCGTTTTTATTTGTTGACGAAAATGTCAATACACTTCGTCATCGTCTTAGGCCTTGTGAATGGATTTTTATTTAGTTATCATCTCGTTTTAGTCAGAAAAAAAAAGGTCGTTGACGATGACTATGACGAAAATTTTTCATCAACAAAATTAACACTGGTTTACTGCAGATGGAAGAGACTTTGAGACCCATATTACGGACCAAAGTCTATTATCAGTGATGGCTGTCAGAATGTGGAGCTATTTAACACTTATTTTAACAACCTGTAAACCACTAACAGTACCTTTAAACTTCTCAACTTGTAGATTTAGTAAGTTATAGCAAATTGTATGAAGTAAGGACCACTCACGCTAGGCCCAGTTGTCTTGAACCCCACTCAAGCACGACTGTCCCCCCTCCCCTCTTCCCTGCTGGCCTGCACTCATGTTGCTCCAGTCTAACCAGGCCTGAGCATGCTGACATCTTCCACCTGCCTGATTAATGAAGTGCGCCCATACTTTTACATATTTAACTGTAATTTTTTTCATCTTGTCCCAATATTGCTTGATTGTTCTGTTACAGATAAAAGTAAACCACAAATCAGTACTTTCTGAGAAAAAGGACAACAATGGCCTTTGTCTCAAGGGCTCATCCAAGAAGGTCCATGAGGACATGTAGGCAACAGCTGGGGAGGAAGCCCCTTCTTAAAGCACGGAGAAGTGGGCCATTGTGACAGCCATGATAACATCATCACTGGCACGGACATCTTCCTGGATGCCGACTTCTACAAAGATGTCACCAGTATGCTCAATGACTGCTGGACAAAGTTTGTAAATAAAGGAGGGGGGTATGTCATTAAATAAATGGGCCAGGTTTCCTTAGATTGTCTCCTTTTAACTTAGGCCATGAAGTTTTCAATCACCCCTTAAATCATAAACTTGTTTACCACACAGCTTATTTTCTGCTTTTCTTTTAAAATCCATCTGAAAAATTTAAGTGGCATTTTGTCAAGGAAACCAAGCACCCATTTTTCGTAACATTTGTACACATTCACCATCACATACATCTTCCCAATATGAGTTGATGTTCTCCTGCGATTAACCAGAATGCACCTGGGCCATAGAGGAATGACATCATGGGAGGAAATGAGTGAGAGCTAATGGTTCAGATGCTGCCATTCAGCTCAACTCCCTGTCTTATTCACAGCCATTTGGCTTCCCTGCTGTCTTTTTCCTGCTGGTTTGCTGAATTTAACAGCAGCTCCTGAAGAATCTTATCAGTCAAGTCTATTCTAGCACTCACCAGTCAGCATTCAAGCTCTCAGATATGCGATGACAGCTCACTATTGGATACAGCCCCCAAAAATCTTTTATCAAGCCCATTCATTCATACTTGCATACAGATCGAGAAATTCAGAGACTCACAAAGACACACAAACAGAATCACTCACCCCTCCTCCCCTTCTGCCTCCCTCCTACACAGACGTACTCATCTACCATTTCATCCCAAAGAGACTGTACGCATTCAAACAAACAGCGGAGACACGTATTGTCCGAACGCAATTATCTTGTACTGTCCATCTCCTTGACTGCTTTGGGACAAAGGGCCCTCTGTTGATGAGGCTAGCAGCGTGTGAATGGGAGGTTAGACATCCTTGGCCTTTTCCATGGCTGTGGACATTCAATCTGCCATCCACACATCCCAGTGGATCTGATAACACTAGAAAAACCCCAGAGAGAGAGAGAGAGAAAAAGCCAGACGCTAATGGCTTTAGTATTGTGTGTAAATCCTCTCTTATCTGCCCGCTCTGTGTGTTAAGAGACTGGTCAAGGGCAGTGGGAAAGCATAAACTCTATAACCGCAATGTTGTCAGCCAGAGTGTTCACCTCAACATAAACAGTTTAGAATAGAGCACGGCCATGCAAAGGCAAGCCCACGTGGAGAAAACACACTCTGAAATTCCATAAATGAAACACGCACAAATTCAACGACGCATATGCATGTATACACAAAGCACAAAGCTATCCAGACTGATGCCAGAAAAGGCTGACCGGGCATTAGACTGCAGCTAATTATTCTCAGCGTCTCAGATTCTCCCACTGGACTTTTCTCACATAAGCACGCACAGACGCACACATACACACACACACACTGTAATTGTTGTGCTGATTCTCTCTTTAGCGCTGTCTTGTCTGCGTCTCGTGGCGACAGAACAGTGAGAGGGAGAAAATTAGTGGAAAGGTAACGGGAGCAAGGAAGGGAGGAAAAGAAAAGACATGGTGGATTATCCCTCTAATCCCCCGTCCCATTATAGGGGGGGGAGGCTCAGCTTTTAATACATTAAGAGTACAGTAGGAACCTGATTCTCTCCTTTCCTCTGCCTCTCTCACTCCCCTCCTCTGGCTCTCTTTTTCCACATTCACAGCTCCGTCTGAGATGCTTCTTTCTTCTGTTCGTTCAACTCCTTTTATTTTGTGTTCTGTGGTCACTCATTCCATCTACCGTGTTAAAACTAAAAAATCTACCTAAGTGGACACTGTTTGCTAAAAACAAAAACATGGGACATACAACAAATGTCACCAGCTGGCAGGAAACAGGGACACAAGTTGCTCTGTTAATACTCTGGATACATTGTTTGGACTTTTGTGTGTGTTTTTTAAATTATATGTTACTTTTATTTAGTTGCAAAATATTTGACCTCACAGACAATAGTATTGCCGACACTGCATTTTTGTCACAGTGATTCAAACCATTCAAGTTATTTTGGCTGGAAAAAGTAACATTAAGTCTCCCTCTTGTGATAAGACACTGCTGAGTCAACAAAACAAACCCTCCTCTTTAAAATTTTGGGACTGTAGCACCAGTGTCCTTCATGAAAGCCGCACAGTAACACCCAACTCTCTCTCTCTGTCATAGTCTCACCTACACCTACACCTACACCTACACCTACACACACACACACACACCTCAAGTCTCACTCTAACCAGATATTAAACATAAAAATGTTTATTTGCAAGTACATTTGCAGATTTTCAGATGAAGAGCTCAACACCGAAGAAGTTGGAGGGGTTACATCAATGGTCTATATTTCCCAGGGAATTAAACACCTGAGTAAGTAAGCACATTTGCAGATTTAAGTGCTTTGTCAAAAATACATTTCTAAAAGAACAAAAGGGACAAAAATCTAACTTATTTTGATGCACTGTCATTGTGAATGTTGTCCATGTTTGAGCACTGACAGAGACAATTCAGTATTAATAGCAGAAATAGTAACAATGTGCTATAAACTAATTACAATAGTCATTTCTTTTCTTCTGCTATCTCCTGCATCTCAGCTCAGAGCACAGAACAGGCACATTCATCCATCACAGCAGTCACTCCCACTTTGCATGTATGATTCAATTCTAAATGTCAGGCTGCAGATTACGCAGGCCAGAAAGGAGTGACCACCAATTTGTGAGTAAGCTCCAACAATGTAGCAGCAAAAAGGACACAAAGAGACAACCGTCAGGACATTCTGCATGCATCCAAGAACAGAGTGAGAACATGTCTGTCAGGTTTCTCTTAATGAGGACATCACGACTCCAGTGTCCAACACACAAAGGCAGAAAGGAGCTCTGCAGCAGCGACAATGGCCTGAGAGCCGAGACTTGGTGGAGTTGGGTGTCACCTCTTAGACAAGATCCGAGTCTGTGGGCTGTAAGAGGCCGGCAGTCTGGCTAACTTCTTGTTGAGCTGACAACAATTGCTCCAGCCTAGGCCCCTCTTAGGTATCTTCCCCTGGGAAAAACACTAACACTGATGGAGTTGCTGCTCCTCACTTGTGACTCAGAAGTGTACAGTGAAAAAGTGCACAAAAAAAAGTATGCTCCTCACACATTCAGAGAAGGTAGCTGGTTCAAACCTTAAAAAAATCTCTGTAGCACACACACACAAAAGCTGTCACCTCATGTCACTGCCAAACAAGACTCGAATACAGACGACCGCAGGTAAATTATGGAGAATTCATACACTTGAAGGAATATGTCCCACTATGCACACACACACACACACACACACATTATGCTCCCCCAGCGTACAGTACGTGATGAGGGTAGGTGTTGGATGTAATGAGTTTGTGTACAAGCTGTTATAAAATGACAGCTGGGAGTGTGGACCCTTTCGTGACAGTTACACCCCCTTCTTTGTATGCTGAATACAAACACACACAAACACACACTTCTGCTGCTGCTACAGAGTACTTCCCTACCTGCAAACTTCTGTCAGTACTACTTGTCTTTGAGGGAGTGAGGCAACTGTTTGAGCAGAGGAGAAAAGAGTGATGGAGGTTCTTCACACCTCTGCCCGTGAGTGTGTGGGAGCCCGAGTATGTTTGCATATACTTCTCCCTCACACTTAGCAAGGGTGGACAGATGTCCTTCCATGTGTGAAGCGTGCGGCAGGTATGGTAATGTGTGAATTAATGTCACACAGCCACACCTCGTAGTGAGCGTCACGCAGTCACATCTCGAGGATGTGATTCTGCTGCCAGCTACAGCAGCTGTAATTCACTCCATCTCCTCCTTTCAGTCTCTTCCACAATCTGCTCATCAGTAATTCATCTCCAGGTAAGACTCACTCGCTCGCCATTCTTATCAGAATCATCATCAGACTTTGAGACACTTCAATTGACAAGTACAAGCAAAAAAAGAAAATGGACTTTTCTTGTTAACTGATGCAGAAAGTCTGGTCAATTAAGGACGACTTGAATAACTAAAAGCTACACTATATAGCAGACAATCCATATTGCTGTATTAAATGCATTCAACATGCTCTGCATTTGAGACAGACTAAATAATTGCCTTTCCATCCTGCAGCCTCTCCATCTTCAAATCCCTGCTTCTGTCTGAATGATAATCAGATACAAATGTAGGGCTAAAAGCATGAGAAATGAATGCAGGGCCACCATCAGCTCTTTATTATTCACCTGTAAGTGCTGTGAGGGAGAGGTTTATTAGACGGAGAAGGAGAGGAGAACCCAATAAGCATTCGTCGAGGTCCAGACAGGGTGCTCTTGCTCTTTACATCCCTCTTTTTTCCTTTTTCAGTCTTTCCATGAAGTCTTTCCTCATCTCTCTGCTGATCGTGGTCTACCTCAAAAGCTTTCGGATACACATTAATTTGCAGTCTTCCGTCCTGCCACCCGTCCATCCATCTAAAAGGCAGCTTGTCTTCTTCCTCCATCCTCATCGTTCCATCACTGCTCATTACTCTCCCCGTTTTCCATTCCGTCCTCTGTCATAATTGTGAGCATCCATCCATCTTCTTTGATAAACACAACAGAAATCTGAAGCTTGTGAGAATATATGAATTATCTTGTGTTGAAATTAAAGTGGCAGCAATTTTTCTGACATTCATCAACACATGTCAATTCATGAAAGCCTATGATTGAAGGTTTTAATGTGAATTCACAGGCAAAAACATTAAAATAAAAACACTGAATACTGGCTGATGTTGCCACAGTTTCTTCAGTTATTAAAGAGGGGATTTGTTGGGTTGGCTTGGCAAAAAGGAAATGATGAATAGAGCGAAATCAGTTCGGATATATCAGTCATAAACAACTTTATACATGAGTCCAGAAAGGTTTGACTGATTTACTTTAAATTCAGGAAACTGACTGCAGAAATAGGGACCTCTTTACTCATCTATATTAGTTTCAGGGGAAAAAAGTTATGGCCTAAATACTTCATCTGACAACTCTAAAAGAATGCAAGCTTAACCTTGTATAGTAAATGCACACACTCACACAATGTTGTGTTTCTGTAGCAAGGAGGATTAGTCTAAACAGACAAATAGCTGTTTATTCTCAGCTTTATCTGCAAGCAAATCCAGACAAATAAAAAAGCGTCGAACATCCCGCTACCTGTGGCGACTTGATCTGATAAAAGCCCCCGCCAAAAAGATTCCCCTTTGTGCAAAACCAACTCATCATCTCCGAATGTGAACAATGTATCTTTCCCTGAAAACTAATTTCCCTGTGAAAATGGGGTTTTAAGTCTTTTGAGGCTCCTTTTAGATTCTAATAAACTAATTCCAAGGCCGATGCCGAGAGAGGCTTATTTCAATTTCACGAGGCTTTGTTCGAATTTGTTTTACATTATGATGCTGGTGGGCAGGGAGGGGGGAGGGGAGGGGCAGGGTGCTGGGCGATGTTTTGTTTTAATGCATTCAGGTATCTTGTTTTGTTGTTTGCACTCCTCACGCCATAAAAGAGGGGAGGGAAAATGATATGTACCCACTCGGTCTGGTTCATCCTCTCTCCATTTTTCTGTCTCTGCTGTTATACAGATAAATACTGGGATACTTCCTCTAGACAAAAATAAATAGAGTATATTAAACTAATAAAAGTCATGCTTTAAGGAATGCCTACCCACGCTGGAGGAGAGAAGCCTGGGTCTGTGCGCACATGTACCACTGTGAGACTCTCTTTCTGTAAAATAATATTTTTGCTGCATATTAAAGCAAAGTAAATCTCCATAAACCCAGTGATTATTCTTACTATTTTACAGTCAGCCTGAATAAGCCACGCAGCGCTCATACCAACTGCTGTAAGTCGCTCACAAACAAACAAACAAACAAACACAAACACACACACACACGCTCATCCACGCAGGGAGTGAAAGTCTGACAAGTTGATCCTTTTCTGTTATGAGTTGACAATAACTGCCATAGAGATGGATTTCCTCACATGTAAACAGCAAATAAACAACATGAATGTGTAAAGTTGCTAAACAGCTCATTTCCAGGGAACGAAGCGTTTGCAAAACTGTGGTTAAGATACAGGCGCAAAGCAGTATAATAGTAATTGCAGCCACTAATGACTATAATAACATACCTTAACACTGAGCTGCTAAACTCTGCCGCCTCTGTTGATTGCAATCATTGTTAATTGTACATGTTTGGACCAATTAGGAACTGTAGCAATTTCAACTGTTGCTGCTCCAACTAGATCTGTTTCACTGTACACAGTTTACAGAACATCTACACATAAAACTTCTGTGAAAAACATAATCATGACAAGAGACAAAGACAGTGTTTAGTGTATTCAGAAACAATCAGCACATTTAACAAATCAGGCTGGTGGTTGACAGGCATTCCCAAAACATAAAGCTTGTGTTTGTCTGTGTGTTGATCAACAGCAGTGCCTCTGGCTTGGTAAGGCCTTAGCAGCCGCTGGGTTCCAGTTATTTGTGTTGTGTTGCCTTGCCTTGCGTTATGTTATTAGGGGCAGAATATTGTGTCCACATGGAGGAAAAAAAGGAGAGAAAACCCATTAGTGAATTTCCAGAGAGCACTTTTACCTGATGTCGACAATCATGAATGCTCACAGAAACAGATACAGTACATACATACCGGAGACCAACATATAAATACATCTCCAACAGTATAATTACACTATAATTACAGACATGCAGAGGTGAGCTGGGTCAGCCAAGCACATTCATACAGAGTGAACTGAAAGCAACAGAGGCAATACAGCAATTCATTTATATCATGCATTTAAATGTAGACACACACAAAGATCGGTTCTTTTCTCCCTCATCTGATCTTGAGAAGGTCATACATGAATTTCTTTCGTCTTGTTTATAGTCTATTATAATTCACTGTATTCAGGGTTGAGTCAAAAAGCTATTTCACGCCTTTAGTTAAAACAAAACGCAGCTGCTCATCTTTTAACAAATACGAGAAGGCAAGATCATATCAGCCCTGTTCCAGCCTCTCTTCACTGGTTACCAGTCAGTTTTAGAATTAATTTTTAGATTTTACTGATCACCTTTAAAGCACTTCATGGTTAAGCTCCCAATTGCCTTGCTGAACTGCTGCTCCCATGTAAACCAGAAAGCAGCCTCTGATCTGCAGTCAGGAGTCTGCTGGTTGTTTCCAGGTTCCAGGTCAAGACCAAAGAGGACCAAACTTTCGCACTTAAGGCCCCTGAGCTCTGGATCTCCTGCCTGAGGGTCTGAGGCTGCAGACATCTTTCAAATTACTTCTCTAAACGTCTCTGTTTAAAAAAACGTTTTTATAAATTCTGGCACAAGATTTCATTGCTGGCATGTTTCATCTGTTTTAGTATTAATATTCAATTTCATTGTTGTTTATGTGCCTCCATATTGGAAAGTGTATATATACACATATACACATACAGTCATGCTGTATGTCTCTTTTCTATTGGCTCGATGCATGGTGTTTTCTGTGCTATGACAACATGTATTACTGTGCCCTCCCAGGAGGAAATGACTGAGATAAACCTTAATATTTTGGTCATGCTCAGGAGCAGGTCCAATCTGTGATGTTCTCTCGTCTCAAGAAAACTGTAGCATTGTGCTGACTTACATAACCTCACAGGATTAGAGAGAATTTTCCATATTTCTGAGCTTTCAGTACACCTGGGCAACATCAGTTGTAGAGGTTTAGAATTTACAGTAGTTTGAATCTTGTTTGACTGTCCTGTTTCATTCCTTGGCACCTCTGCAGCCACATTAATACTGTAATTTCTATGTTAAGATACTGCTGCTACAAACTAAACATATTTTACTGTCTCAGTTTCATCAAATTAAGAGCAATATTTGTCACAAAGTTTGCAACTGACTACTGCTTCCTCGGTCTGCACAGCAAGAGATTGACTTTTTTGTCAAGGCGGTTTTAAAGAATGTTAAGAAAGAAACGGATACATGAAAAGCTGAAAGCCACAGGTGCAAAATACAGTTTGGGTAAATCTCAAGTATCCCAAAATGTCATTACCTTGTCACCCTGTCACACAAAAACACACTTCAGTAAGGCACAGGTGTTCCAACCATAATTGAAATCCAGCAACATTTCTTGTGCTTTTTTTTCTTCTTTTTTTGAACTGAACAGGCATCCATAATTTGCAGCTGCTGAGTTCCAACTATCTACACAAAAAGACTAAAACATACCCACATGCTGATATCTCGTTCCCAATTCTTCTCTTATGCTATATGGACATGACAACACTTCAACACCAACACAGTCCTCCTCACTTTTTCCTTTAACTCAACAGCAGCAGTGTGGGCTCTTTGCACTTATATAGGCCTTGTCAGCAAACAGAATACGGCCGGGTGAGCAGAACAGAGTCATGCCTATAAAACATCACCCCATGCCAACCCCAACCCCCACCCTGATGGAACCAGCTGAACTAGCTAGACGCTGAGGTAACATGTCACTGTGTGGAAACTTAAGCTGTTGACACGCTTCCAGTTGGCGTGTACTGCTATGAAATACTATCCCTAAAGTTACACAGGCATATTTGAATCATGATACATAAGCTTTCTTTGACTTTTATTAGGGGCTTTTTTTTTTACATGTAGGCTCTTAATGCCCCATTAAGTTTCCTCTTCACCAGCCTTCAAGGTAACCAAAAAGTAGTTTGCATTCGTTTTTGTTTCACTGTACAGCACAACACTGCTATTGTAACAAAAAATGACACAAACAACAACAACAAAAAAAGGTCCGGGTATAAAAATAGTAATCTGTGCACCAAAACAATTCAAATTTATCTTCTAATATCTTTGCAATAAGTCATGAACATCTTTACTGACTAAGCACGACTAGTTACTTCCCATCATGAGAATGTAGGTGCCAGCTCATTCAGGTGTGGCATTACCTACACACACACAAAGTTTTCAAATAAGCCAAACTTCTCACTTACTGTGGTATGTCTGCAGTTATTGTTATATTTCTACAAAAGCACCAGAACATCACCATTTACTGCAGGGAAGTGCATGTTTCCTTTATTACCCCATTTCTCAAATATTTCAAAGCATATTTTAATACTTTTATTTATATTTCAAAGGCGCAATAATAACAGATTTAAATGAAAGTGAAGCAAATTTGGTTACCCTACTTGTATGACAATCACATAGTGTTGACGGCAGCAAAAATCTGCAGGACCCAGGTGGTAATTAAAACTCTTTCCAGGTCACTCTCCATGCCCACAACCAACCTTATTCATTATAATTCTTTTGAGAGAAAACAGGCTTGGTCAGTCACTCATGTGCATGTTCGCTGATTGAGATTCTCAAGGGATTGAATCCTGAACCTCACCTGCTGCACACATGTAGTTTGCACGCACTGTTCAGACACACACTGCCAGCAGCTATTTCATCTCCCTGCTGAATGCCATTAATTCTTGTGCCACATCTCCTTAGGTGAGAAACTGGTGACAGAAGCAACCCCAGTCAGAGAAACGCTCTTTCTCTCCCTCTCTCCTCCTCCATATTCAGCAGATCCAGGCATATGCAATAAGGAAAGGAGGAGGAGGAGGATTGGAAGTGGAAGGTGGAGATGGGGAGGAGGCGGGTTGGTGTGGGTGATTGTAATTCAGCACCGGCTCTTCTTGTTGCGCAGGAATGACCCATCATTTCACACTGGGCCAAATGGCATGAATTCATAAATATAAATAACAGCAGCAAAATCTTCTTTTCAGGATGCTGTACAGAGGCACAGACAGGGCCATATTAGAATAAAGATGCCTTCTCTCTCACTATCTTTCCTGTTATTACCCACCACACACACCCATTTGGCTTCTTTATCAACTTCCACATTTCTCCTGCTCCCTCTTCCTTCCTCTCCTTCCCCTTTCTCACCATTGGCTTTTCTTACGCTCTTTTCCAGCCTTCACCTGTCTAACTATGGCGATTCAGCATCAGAACAGTATGTGGGAAGAGCAGAAAGTACAATGTCAACATTATTTTACTTCTTTTCTTTTCAGAGTGAGAGAATTTGTTTATGTTTAATTTATTCCATTCCTTTTTCTACACTCAAGCTGTTGCTTTTATGAGTTTTTGCCAATCTGGTGTGAAGAGCAGGCTGCTCAGGACCACCCAAGCAACTTGTCAGGTTGAACTATGAAGTAGTGAGAAGCAGCAAGAGTGGGCAGAAATTGGCCTGGGCTGCTGAAGCAGCTTGGCTCTCCCTCTGCACAACCAACGCATCCAATTGCCTTTTGCACAGATCTCCAGTCCTTTTTGCAGTAAATTTCTATCTTTTCTGCTCCACTATATTGTTCAGTTCTGTCTTTTTTTCCCTTTTGGCAGCAGTCACACAAACACACACACAATGAAAAGTGTTATGTACTGTAGTTGTATGCATTGAAAGAGAAAGAGAAAGAGAGAGTGAGAGAGAGCAAGCATGAGAGCTATGGCAAATATAACTGATTAGTCAAACTGCCACCTCTCCACACCACAAACGCTAATGGTTGCCTTGGTAGTCAGAGATAAATATGGCCAATCAGAGACAATCAGCGGGCAGGCTGAAGAGGCAGGTGAACTAATGACAAGGATGGAACAGAACGATGAAATTCTCTCACAGAGCCTGACAGTCATTTGGCAGGAGTGAAAACAAGTGTTTTTCTCACGCATCAGGTGGGAGCAAATGACACCCACAGCCTCTCTCTCTTGCTCACTCCTCTTTCTGGCTCGCCCCTCATCGTCTCTTGTCGTCTCTTCAATTCCATTTACCACTTTTCTCTAATAGAAACTTAAACTGACAGAGAGGGGATTGAATAAATGTAAATACAGATAAAGTAGAGACAGAAAGAGTACATCACCACAGTTTGAACTGACTTTTAATGGTCATACAAACATGGTAGGTACGAGAGAACATAGCGGGCAAATGAGAAAAAGGGTCTCTTGCTGTACTATTTAAAACAAACTACTTTTATATCTTTAAGAACAATTTTTTCTGATCAATAATGAGACATGGCCAGCACATAAAAGCCATGATGTTTAGACAAATAAAAATCAAAATTTTCTTTCTTTTTTTTCATTTTGTTAAAGAGAAATATATGAGTTAAGAGACAAAATCTCATGATCAAACATGACAAATTCAAAGCTCTTTGAACGATACGAACAGCTAAAACCTCTTAATAATAACTGTAAACAAAAACTCTTGTAGCTCTCCTGCTAAATCAGGACTGCGTGGGTGGCGTTTGATGAGAGTTGATTGATAGTGGCCGGGCAACGTGATCAAACAAGCCAACAACTGTCTTCACATTTGGTTCAAACATCGCCAAATCCTGACAGCTGCACTGTTTTTTACCAACTGAGTCCTGTCCAAAAAAACAAAAGAGGAACCCCTCAAATGGAAGCACCAAAACTTTTCTACCATAGTGCGTTTGTAGGATCTCATTACTGGTAGTAAGTACCAGTGTATAAGGGTCAAGGTTGAAAAAGGTTTTCAGTACCTTTTACATTTAAATATACATCAAAATGCTACAGGTAAAAAAATTTGCAATACAGCTCTCAAATTTCTTATTCACATATCAATGCCGGGGTATGTGTGATCACTGAATATCAGCTTATCATACCAACGTATCAGTTGAAGTCTAACTGGCACAACCCACTGTAAAAGAGGCCATTTTCTTCACAGCATGTGATTCATTTGAGGTCCTCTTCAGCCAGAGGATCAGCACATTAGTCAGGCAAACACATGTGCCGTAAACCCTCTGTTGAGTGAATTTAAAATGGAAAACAGAGCAAGAGAGAATAAGAAAATGCACTTAAGGGCACTTAATCACAGATGTGGCTCTTAGGTCTAAATCAGAAATGAATGAGGACAAACTTAAGTGTTCTGGAAGTGAAAAGCAAAAAGGCGTGTAAGCCATTGATGATGAACACGACACAGGTGTTCTCTTTTTTTTCCCCCGATCTGAAATCTTTAAGCCATTCTTTAAATAATAGCAACAGCTTTAAGAAACGACCAGAAGGAGGTGTTACCTTAAAGATGAGTGTTTACCTACTGTATACAACTTCAGCCGAGGTCAGTGACAGATCTTTACTCTCTGAGCCACATATGACCTTTCTCTTTTATGTTTTTTTTCCCTCCCTAGTGCTCCCCTCTATTTTCCATGAATTCATGTTTTCTTTTGTTCCAGACTGTTGCTGTTAAGGGCTTTATGGAAAATGAGCACACTGTTACATATCAAACAAAGGTCAGCATGTGTTAGCAGAATATGCGTGTGTGTGTGTGTGTGTGTGTGTATGTGCGCACAGAAAAATGGAGTTATGTCGAATCAAAGAGAAAGGTCAATGTGACGTGTGCTTGAGTGATCAGGTATGACTTCCTGCGAGCAGCTGCTGCCTTCAGTATGAAGCAACACACACATGACTGCGTCTGCTTTCAGAGCTCATACACAGGATCAATACTGCCAATCACTGAGGCACAAGCAAAAACATTCCCTCAAAACAAGACTGCTTGATAGCACTGTGTTGTGGTAATAATTTACATCTCAGTCTCTTACTGCACAGCAGATAAATTGTTCCTCATTAGATAATATAACAACATTTTCTACTGCTGTGTTACTGCCGCCAGTAAACAAACCACATTTTCATGTTTCTGCTACACAGAACAAAGAAACAGATATAGAGGTCACAGCCTCCATCTTCATGTATTATTTTCCACGGTGTGGAAGTGGGTACATGCACTTTCATGTGTTGTCATCTTGTAGGTGTAACAAGCTCTGATGACTGCTCTGCAAAATCACATTACAGCCGAGCAATATGAGGCCATTTTGCATAAATAAGCACACCCA
>JAQLOL010000022.1:196238-237552 GCA_029783665.1 Naso thynnoides | reverse complement strand
AATTTAAGGTTAACTGGGTTGCTTAAATGACAAACTGTCATTAAATGATGCATTGTTGGTATTTTACTTTTGCTCTTCTAAATCTAACTGCTAAATTAGCATTTGGCTGGAACATGTGCAAATGCCACATTCAACTCTTGTACTTAAATTGCTAATGGTAATGATGCTAACAACCTGTATGAAATACATTCAGTCATGTAGCTGCATGATTAGATATCACTGCTGTGGCAGCTTCATGCACAATAAGGCTGTGTGCATGAAGGCTATTTTTGCTCTCCATGTCTAAAGCTGGCTGTAGCCTGTCTTCCAGGGTATCTGTGCTCTGCTGGCTTTTGATTATGCAAATACTATACACTATAAATAAATTAGTATAATTGCATCTGAAATATGCTTTGAATCTCCCTCGAAGATGAAAGGGTATAAATAATATATTTCATGTCACTGCATTATTCATCCTCTATTAATTACAAACATCGGGGCGCTCAGTCTCAACATGCCATATGCTATACTCCACTTTAAAGTGGTCTCCATGTTTTGTTTTGTTTTCTTATTTACTGCTCACTATGTGTGTCCACAAACTGTCAGTATCAAGGTACTAGTGCTAAATTGTAATGCTAATTGTCCCTCACTGTATTCACATTCAATTTCCCATTAGTAAACTCCCATCACTATCAGCATAATGCAGTTTTCCAGTCTTAATTGGCTTTTATTGTTAAAATGATAATTAATGTTTGAACAAGCTCTGACTCTGTAAGACACAACATACCTGTATTCATTGTCTGCACATCCCGTTTTTTTCTTTTCTCATAGCATGCATAAGCACGCCTGTATTATGCACCATTTCATAAGAGGGGGAGCTTCAGAAAAAAATTAAAGAAACATAAATATTGTAGCCGTGCCGCCACTACAATTAAAATGTGCCCGTCTTTGCGCGCTTTCTAAAGCATATGGTACTGAGGCCTAGATGCAATTTGAATACGGGGGAGCCATTTGAAAAATATATGCTGTTCGGCAATTAAATTATATGGGCTCTCGGACTAGAGAGCCAGTACCAGTGCATATAGAATAGTGAGCGGTAGTTGCTACGCTCGCATTAGCATCTGGCCCTTTTATGTAAATTTGATGAGAAAGGACTCATGCATACACGCCAGGGCTGGGGTGTACTTGCCTAATATCCTTATTAGAGAGGGGTGAATTAAATATTTATCAGGGGGGCTAAGGGTTAGGAAGGGGGGCCTGTCCTGTGTTGTCGTGAGGACCCGAGGTGGAAGAAGGGGGAAAGGGAGGAGGAGGTTGGCTTTCTCTACGAGTGTCTCTCTCTGCCTCAAGGTGCCACCATCTTAAGGCGTTTGGCAGTAGTGAGAGTGTGAAGAGGGTAGACCTAAAATGTCCGCTGGCATAGACACGCGCACGCATACACATTAACGCATACACATTACCGTGCAGTACATAGACAGGACCGCAGAGCTGTGAAAGTCAATTATTCAATTACTGTCGTCGGCAGCTATGCATGCTGAGCATTTCATTTGCATGTATTAATTCCCTCGATTACTGTCACATATGAGATCGGCCTGTGTTTAGCTCTCTGTTGCACGCCGGTCATTGGGCACGAGCGCTAATTCTAGGAGCACGGCCGCCAGAACCAAGCTAATGTTTGCTAGTATTTAAAGGACTTTAATTTACCATTTCTGTGTATTTTTAGCCCAAGAAACAATTTGTGGGTAGGCTTTTATTGAGTTCAGTTTGACAAAACATTGTGATGGGACACACAAACCTTTTCTATCTGAAAGGATTTCAGGTTCCATGTATGTCTTTATTTACAGTTCTGTAAATATATGTAATATGACAGTGCATTACCAAATTTAAAACCCACCAGTGTCAAACAAAAAAGAAATAAAAGTCAACATACTGCAAATGTATCAGTGTAGTAGCCTTAAGGATAAAGGTGCAGAGTTTTACCTTTTGTAAACAGTTAGTGCTTAACTTTTCTCTTTTTGTGAGAGTATAGATGTTACCTTTCTTTAAACCCTCACAGAAAAAACGACAATATGAAAGCTACCGAGCAGAAAAAGGAAGTCGGCGACAATATTGCCAGTTTATGTTAATCAGCGCTAAACTGTTCCCTCTAACATTTTCTGTCTCCCTCTCTCTTACTCACTGTCACACACACTGGCCTCCTCCACACACACACAGAATAGACGCCCCACCACACAAAGGATGGTCTAATTTAAAATGAAAATCAACTCTCAGTAGTATGAGTGTCTTGGATGGTAAAAACAAGAAACCCAAACATTTACTCAGAGCTACTTGATTTTTTTAATTCTTGCTGGTTGATTGATACATTCAGCCTTCTTTTGTGTGTGTTTTTAACAGTCAGTCAGCGCTTGCACTGCCACACAGTATTAAGGATGAAAGATTTTCATACTTGTGACAAAAAATTTCCAATTTCCAAATAAAGCTGTATACCAGAGAAGGCTGGACAGTCTCTAAAAAAGAGGGCAACACGCTGGCAACAAAGCATTAAGGTTACCTTGAAGTAAAAGAATGGTCTGAATTTTGAAAGCAAACGGTCCAGCGCTGACACCTGAGCTCCTTTTGATGGAGCCAAGACAAACTGCTTTTATTGAAACATCACAAAAGGTTAAGAAAGAAATAATCTTGACATGTGAGCTGGACAAGCATCAGGAAGAGCACTGGCCAGTGTCAACATACTCATGTGTCTATTTCCTGAAGAAAAAGAAAAATGAAAGAATCTGCATCCTCAGCCTGGACCTGTGAAGGAAGCAGCTGAATCAAGGATGTAAAGCCGGGAGGACGGTCAAGGTCTTCGAGCTCATCCAAAACCAACTCTTCACATGCATACAATGACACGTAGAAATACACAAACTAACCTACTTGCTATTCCTCTTCTGTAACTAAAATACATTACACTAGATTCATATTTTACCTCCACAGACAGTACATGACAGAAACTAAATTAAAACAGTCTGATGTGCTTTGCCCCGTGCACACATTTCACACTGATCTGATTGATTCAGCTCCTCTCTGGCTTTGGTCAAAGTTTCATTTGGTTCTTCAGAATTATTCAATATATTAGGATATTCCCACACCTGTAGGCTCTTATTAGGCTTCTTCACACAAGTATGTGCCTCTATTTGCCCCATGTGAGCAGAATGAAAAGAGGATGGCGAGAATGCTAATTGATAACCCCCCAGGGCGGGCAGAGCAGGTGGCTGACAAATCAATGCAGTGTGTGAACGTGGTTTCATCATCCTGCAGATCAGAACAGATGAAAAGAGCTCCCAAGCACACTGCGCACTGAGGATGGTGTGTGTGTGTAATTGTGAGCAGTGGTGATGTGGTTAGTGGTTCAGGAGAGGCCGGACCTCAGCAGGGCACACAGGAACCAATAGATGTGTACCAACAAGGAACAGGAACATTATCATGGCTGTTTTGTTTTGATTTGTCCTGACCAATCAGAAGCAAACACTGTGTCCATTTTGCCAGCTCTATTATTTTCAGCTATGTGAGGCTGCTTTCTCTGTTCAAACCCCCACAAAAGCACTGTTTCCATACACAGTTATTGGAAAACCAACAAAAGCGGCTCTTGGCATTTCCAAAATTTAATCCATTCAATTCAATTTGGGAAGGTCTAGAGGAGTTGTATGAATAAATCTTTTTCCAGTCATGCACACTGAAGGCTAACAGGTAGTAAATGGTATCGGCGAGCAGAGGTCTTGAATTTGCATGCTCACAGGGACCAAAATGAAGAAGTGAGAAGGCCAGCAGAGACCTCATTCTTTTTATGAGCCAAGACTGCAACTTCAACAGGAATGAATTAAGTCATTAAATTCACGTAGCAGTGGCCAGGGGCAGTTAGCTAAACATTTTTTTACATTCAAGTCAAAAGATTTTAAAGATTTTCATGTAGGTTTTTTTTGTTTTGTTTATTTTGATTTTTTTATGAGTCCATGGTAACTAGCTCGCTATGTAGGAGGATAACTTCCATTCAACCTGTTTAACTTTTGTTTGACTGTTCTCCAACTGGTAGGACAGCCATGATAAGTACAAGAGGAGAGAGTTGAAAATGAAAGTTCAGGTCAGCAATTAGGTTAATGAATACCTTAATATTATCAATTATATGAACACAGAGTGTCATCTGTGATTGTTCATATGGGATTTATTAAACATCTATACGACAATTTGATTTAGTCTAAAAAAAATAACACTATTTGCTTTTTCCTATGAATTTAAACTATTCGACTAACATATCCATCCCCATATTAAAGTTAAACAACTTATCTTTCTTTAAGGCCGGCCTACTTTTCACTTCCTGTTCCCCCACTTTACCATCCCCTCCATTAGTCTCTCCTCCCTGACGACTCTCTTTTACCACTTTGCTCTATGGCAGCATGATGGAGTAGGCATGTCTATGGAGAGGTATGACAGCTGGATCGTTGGCTGTCACACAGACTGATGTCCATCTCTGCCCGCTCAGACAATTCTGACAGCATAACAATGAACGTCTCAATGTCCAAACACCAAGCGCGTCTTCACATATACATGCACGCATACACAATCACAACACGGTGATTGGAAGTGATAAGATAGGCAACAGCCAGTCATGCATGGAAAAACACAGACATAAACACTCTGCTACACAGACAGATCACTCTCCTGAATCTCTTCTGGTGGTAAATGTGATGTGAGCACACATTAAAATGCTTTCATGATATGAAAGGCAAATATGCTTGGAACAAAGCAGGCAACGTTTTCCAAGGCAAGCATAAAGCAAACGCTGCTTTCAACACTTAAATATTTGGTTTCAGTATTGTTTTTTAAGGGTAGCCAAGCAAAACACCCCAGCTGCCAGAAGACTTGAAAACAGTCTCCTAAAGTTGAGCTAACAATTCAGAGACGAAGCTAAAGAATGCCCTCCCTACCTTAGTTTGACTTGGTTGTCAAAACTGGTCTTCACAAACGACAACCTGAGGTCTTGAAAAGCTCCACAGAGAGAAAATCGCTTTTATTCAAACATGCAAGAGCCCGGGATGTTTTTGTTTCCCTTTGCACAGACTTCCTGTAATGCAACTGTTCTCTCTAACCGTGAAATGGTTTTGCTTGCTTTAATTTCACTAAAGATGGCTATCTGTCACCAAGTCCAATATTTTCAGCAGGTAAATTTGGGAACACGCTGCAAAACTCGCAATAACCAGCTAAAAAAGCAATCTCATCAAAAGGTCCACTCAGTAACTGATTGCACAATAAAACTAAGCAGATGGAGTTTTGGGAATTATCAATTGAAAATGTCCCAAATTTCCATTTTCTGAGCACTTACGGTATGTTCAATAAACTTCATCGACTAAGGAAGATTGCATAATTGATCAGAATCTCCAGAAAAGACACTAAAAAGCTCTTGTGGTGAGATTGGTCTGTCAACTATTGTTTCCAACATCAAGAATGAACTTTTAATCTCAGCTTTGAGGCCAAAAGGATGAGAAGTAATTAAAACTATGACAACTAAGCACCTCCATCTGCTGCGAGAGAGTGTGTTTTACCATCGAAAGCTGCAGAGCAATTACTAAATGAATCTGTGGTAAGATTGTTTTCATTGATTTGAGAGATTTTTAAGGATTTATTCTTTGAATCAAGCTACAGAATAAGTAAAAATGCTACTAGCTACCAAAAACACACTAGAGACAACATTACGTTTACAAGACACATTCATGAGCCAAGTAAATGCACAGTGTTGTTTGAATCTTTTTTTTTAAGTTAAAAAAACAGGACAGATGTCTACTGAGGTGTGTTTTTCATTCCCAGTGTTTACAGTTGGACAGGGGTTTGGTAGCCTTCCTACCAGCTCAGCTTCTTCAATAATAGATGCCTGTAAGATGCTGCTGTTCTATCTCCAGCTAGGGGGCTGTGAGCCAGCAGTTGAGATGGCTTGTGGAGGGTTATTCATACACACACACACACACACACACACACACACAAATGCATGCACGCACTTCCCATTTCACACATGCAATCCTGCTCTCTTCTCCCAGCTGCCCTATTAAACTGAAGAATCTCGGGAAGTGAAATGAAACTAGTAAATCTCAACTGCTTTTATGATTGACTTGATATGATTTGTATTATAATTTGGACCCAGTGCTCCTTCTCTCTCTCCTGCTGCCTCCCACCAACGCACTCTCTATACCCTTCTCACTCCTTTCATTACTTAGATTGGCTCCCGTGAAATAGGCCATAGGGTCTTCACAACACACGTATGTCCATACGTACAGTACAGGCCCATATACACACACACAAAGGCACCCTGGATGCAAATAAACAGATATTCACACAATATATAACCTCCTTGTCCCTAGCTGGGCAGGTCCGCAAGCAAGCTGAAGGAGACAGAAGGTGGACTTCTCTTAAGTATTTAGAGACTGTCAGTTTGAGGACCAGGGGGGACACGCGAGTGAAATGTGGAGAAGAGGATGAACAGTTATAGAGGAAAACTGAGATCTGACAATCCAATCAGACCCCTCCCCAAACGCAATGGGCTGAGCTCATAAATCAATGTATGAGAACGTCTGAAGAGATAACCAATGGGCATACAGATCTCAGAGCAACAGTGGGAATCATTATATCGACTGAGTGATGGACCGACTGGCTGGCTGACTGACTGACTGACTGACTGACTGACGGATGGAGCAACACTCTGAATGGAGCCTTTGAAATGCGGATGGTTTGAAGTTGGAAGGCTCGAGGTCTTTGACCATCAGAGTCTCAACAGACAAAAGGCCAAAGAGGGCAGCTTATTCGACTACGGGCCCTTTAGCCCCCTGTGGCTTCATCAAAAGGAAACGATAAACACATCTCTGACTTCCTCTCTGTTTGACTGATTTGCCCTTGGGCGTCACTTTCCTTGCCACTCTGTTTGTGAGTGCATCTGTTGAAAACGAAGGCCGAGTTGTAAGTGCCAGCCAGGCCTTTCTACTTCACACTCAGATCTGGGGTCTAAACACCTGCAGTATCCTCTCTCTGAAATTACTTTTTTCCTCTCACACTTTGCCAATGAGAACTTATCTGTGAAACAGCAGAGTGCAGGTTTCACCCTGAGTGGCCTTTTGAACCACACTTTGAAGAAGGTATTAATGTGTACAGAGCTCTCACATTAACAGTATATTTATTGTGCCTTGAGTCCATATCAACGTCACAGTCATCTCAAGTTAGGATCCTGCGCTCTCAGCGCTCCTTCTCTTTCCATCTTCCCAGTCTCTAACCATTACATCTTTTCCAGTTAACCAAAAGAAAATCTTAAAAAAGGCATCCAATCTCTCAGGTCCTCCTTTGCAGCGAAAACGACTCTGGCCGAGCTTCTGACACAGCCGCAGAAGGGCCTGCAGCCACACATCTGCCACCAAAGCCAAATGACTCACAGAAGCCTGGGCCCAGTTACCTGCTGGGGCCCACGTCTATCCCAGTTGCTGACCAGAGGAACACACGTAAACTTTTTTTTAGCAAGGACACAGGCAGAGTGACAAATACACACCTGCTACTCTGAGCACTGACACACTCAATCTCACTCTCTCTCACTGCTTTTTCCCTTTCCTGCGGATGGCACGCGCTCTTTCAACATCTTTTCCTGCCAATATCAGCTCTTTTTAACAGAGTAGGAGCAAATCATTCAGTCTATATTCTGTGGTGAGAGGCCAAGGCAAACTGGACCTGTGGAGGCAATGGAAAAGGAGCTGCTGGCACTGTGAGAGGAGAGGAGAGGAGATATAAAAGAGGAGGGAAACACAAGACAGGAGAGGAAGGGACAAATAAGAGGACAAGATGTAATGGGAAAGGAGGCGAGATGAAATTACAAGAAAGAGAGAGATAAATTGAAAAAAGAAGAGTTAGGAGAGAAGAAGGAGAAGAAGGAGAAGAGAGAAGAGAGAAGGAAAAAAAGGAGAGGACGAGGAGACGAGAAAAGGACAGAAGAGAAGAAAAGGAGAAATGAGAGAAAAATATGGCACAGGAGAGAAGACGAGAAAAAGAGAGGAGAAGGTTGAGATGAAAAAAGGGAAAGGACACCCTACAGAGGAAGGGAGGACACAAAAGAATAAAGGAGGGGGGGAGAGAGAGAGAGAGAGGGGTAAAAGGGGAGAAAAGTCAAGAGAAGACAAGGAAGAAAACAGGAGAGAAAAAGACAGTAGACACAAGGAGATATAAAATATATAAAGATATATGATAGGGGAGGAGAAGAGAAATAAGAGGACAGGAGATGAAAAGTGGAGAGAAGAAGAGAGGAACGAAAGAAGGGGGTGTGGCAAGGGAGGCACATTAACTCTATCTGTATGGTAATGCTATTACCTCCCATCTGATCAGCATGGTCCCCTCCACACTCAGTGGCTACCTCCTAGCTTTCATTAGCAACATGAATTATGGATCTGCCCTCGCATCTAAATGCTAAGCATTATGCCATTTGTGATGCAGTTTTCCACATTCTTCTCTCTCTTTCCCTCCTGTCTCTCCTGTCTTTCTTCACTCTACTCTCAGTCTTTTCCAGGGATGCCACAAACTACGAATACTGCAGAAGTATTAGGGGCTCTGCAGAACTAATTTCCATACCATCAAGTGTCCCTTGAGATGCTGATTGTGAAGAATGTGCTGATTTTGAATGCCTTCAGACATGAACACACACATACAAAACAAAGTTTTTAGCTGCAAGATGAGGCGGCACCACAAACTGTCAGGATAAGGCAGGAAAAGATGGATGAATGGGACAAAAAAAAGGACAAAATAAGGAAATTCTATAAACGCAAATAATAAAAAAGAGGGTGGAAATGTGTGGAGGCAAGAAAAGAGATATTGACTTAAGGAGAAAAAGAGCAAGAAGATTAAAGAAGGGCAACAAATGGGAGGAAAGATTACTCTTGCCTGTTTCATGCAGCTTAAAGCGAAGCCACATAAATAAGGCCGGTGCAGTGCAGGTTTTTAGAGGATACATCAGTAGAGAGACTGAAACTGGACACTGTGTAATAACAGCTCACTAAAAACATTACAGCCACTCATAAAGAGCCCAAACTCACTTTAATAGCTGTCGAAATGTTTCCTTTGGCCTAACTAAGGGAAAAGAGGGACGCATCAGATCAAGACAGGAAGAGAGCGGGTTTGTGTGTGCACTAATACAGGTCAATGGATCTGTCGAGAGCTAGATGATCCATATGACTTTTCTGCAAAACCCCAAACTGAGTTCATCTGTCCGTCCAGCCATTCTTTCGTTAACAAAATCACAAATAGCCCAGCTGCGGTTGGCTGAATGACATCAACCTCTCATTGACTTTTTTACGAGCTGCTCTGACCAGCGTGAGAAATCATGGTGCGCTAACCTCATGGAGGAACAGCCCAAAGATGCGGCTGAAAGAACACATGCAGAAACACACACTTTACCAGGGAGGAGATAAAATAAATGTACATTTACACACACACATACACACACAAATGCACAAACATGTCGAAACAGCACCGGCCCAGACCGCACATACTTTCCCCATGCTGATGGTAAAGTTACAGACTTTTACAAGTCGAGCCTCTCCTCCTCGCCGCATTTCTGGATAAAACGCAAAATCTTTTTTGGAAACACACACCAAAGCAGCCTTTTAACTGATGATTCAGAATGTTATGGTTGGAATGTGAACTGAGAGCAAACACACATCACAGAGAACATTAGCTCTCGCCCACTGTGCCTTTTTTTTCCCCCTCACAAACTCATAAAGCACCATCAGATTACAACAGCGGGAGGAGGTCAATCAAAAGGCAAAAAACACACAGACACACCGGCAAACTGCATGAGAGACAGACAAAAGGTGTACACAAATAATGTGAAGCTCCGAGGGTATTAAACGAAAAGAAGTGCCCACATGACTTGAGAATGCTTTGATTTTTGTTCAAAAATTTGTGGAGCCTGACGAACTTGGGATTTTTGAGACAGATACCAATACCGATTTTAGAGCGGAAATATTAACCAGTTACCAATATGCTGGCAGATAGAGTGAATTTTTGTGATGGAATGAAAAAAAGACCCTTTCTCTTTAGAATGTTGACCAATTTTGCACCCAATATAACAACACAAAGGTGCTCAGAAGGCTGCTTTCTTAAATAATTTTATTTAAAAACAGATAACCATACGTTGTCAACCAATTCTAGAACTGAACGCAGAAGGGAAAAAAAGGAAAAATAGTACGAATTCCCCCCAAAATATGAGTGATGTTCAGTATGAGTCAACTGCTGACCATTTTGACAGACGAATAAATCACATAAACAAGTCATTTTCTATATTACCAGTTCTGTAAAAGAAGTTTTTATACTGGAAAACCTATGCGTTGATACCGACACGTGTGATAGAACCATTTGAGTGATATGTCGGGAAACCAATATATCAGTTGGGCTCTAAAATTTTGTGCATTGAAAAATAGATGACAGAAGAAAATCTGCAGGGAAATAACAGAAATATGAGTTTTCTGGTAGGTTTGAAAACAGGCTGACAAGTAAGCTACATTCTGTGGCCCACAACTAAGTTAGTACAAGTATGCTAACACAACTTGGCATAACACAGGTTTTTCGCTCTGTATCTGATCTGTATTTTTAAAATTGTTATCGCTGATAACACCAACATGTCTTAATCAGTAAATAAGATGCTTTTTTAATGTGGGAGCAGTTTGTGTTTCAAGCTCTGCTGAAGTAAAACAAGTGAGCATTGAAATTAGCCTATGTAAATTCCATAAAAAAAATATTTAATGCTTTTCTTTTTGGGAGGAGTGGCCGCTCCTCCAAGTGAATTGTGGAGGAAACACTGGCAGCTCGCTCAACTTGCTGAGGTAAAGGGCAAAGGGGGTTGCTCACAAAGAGTTGTGGGATTATGTGTTAAATATATGCACTGTGCGCATCTGGGGAACCGTACGAAAGATTAAAACTTCCAAGCAGAATGGTGTGGGACCTCTAGAAAAAGTTTTTTTCTCTCATACACACAGGCTATAGCATGGGTGCTACTAAACTGAATTCATTCCTCGCACAAATGGATTATTCCATAGAACCTGCAACATATATGTGACATTGTGCATCCCTGCTAAACTTCACCATATTTGAAATGAAAATCGCACAAAACATGACAGGGAACTACTTGCCATTCTTAGGTGCAACAGATAAAATTGACAAAGCTGCTCTGAGAATGACCTGCTGAAGTTTAAAAGTTATCCAGACACTCTGGTGATCTGTTATCGACACCGCTAATCTGCTGCTAGAGCTGTAACGTGCCGCAGAGACAGAGACGTACAGAGAAGTAGACAGAACAAGTTTTTAAAAGGGAGGAGTTCAGATGGACAATCCTCTATCATATCTTTAAAATCCACTCTGCAAACTGCACCGCACTGCATGACCCTCATCCCATTGGATTCCATTTAAACCATCAGGGTTGTAAGATCAAACAAACTCCTGATGCAGTTTTATCCATCATCGTTACGAGGGTCACTTAGTATGAAGAAGAAGGGATTTGTGATAACGCGGAAAATCGAGGCAGTTCGAGGTGTTCCTGCGAGACTGTTTTTGTTGCCAACACACCATTCCCTGAAAGCAATAGTTTGGCTGTCATGTTTTTTCCTGCGGTAAAATACACAAAAACCTTTGTTACTTTACTAACATGTCTTTATGGCTGTATGACAACGCTAACATTTGCATATGGCAGGGCTGTCATTTTCACAAACAGCAGAATTTCATGTGGTTGCATTGCATTTTGGTTTTACTTCACTTTCTCTGAGGATGCACTAGAGTGAACCTGACCTGCATATATTATAGACTGGGGCGACACTTTGTGACGTGGCCTAAGTTTTGACGGGAATTCCCTGAGGACTGATGGCATTAAAGTTGCCTGAATGGGATCCGGCAACAAAGGAGGAGTGAGGCAGAGCATAAGGGAGCTCATGAGTGAGAGAAAAAAGTCAGAAAGAGACCTTATGCCTCGCCTCCGCGTCATTGTTCCTCCTCCTCTTTACTCGCAGGGAAGCTGGCTAAAAGACAGACAGGGATATGGGCTCTTTTTCCCTTCATCTTTTGATAATCCCATCTTTTTTTGTGTTTGATGTCCCTCTCTATGCTCTCTGAACAAATCCCCTGTCTCTGCCCCCCTAATCGCATTACCACCTAAGGTATAGTGCACTCAGGGTAACAGGACCTCACTAGTGCCAGCGCGACCCAGTACTGACTGCCAGCAAAACATACATGCACACCTTCCTACACTTAACTCCCTCTAAGATACAAACAAACAAATACTGGCAGACTCACTCGAAAAACAGAAAAAGTGGCCAACTTGCCTCTTGCCAGAGCATCTGACTAATACTGTGATGGCACAGGGCAGCCACAGTTTGTTCAGGCCTCAAACTGGCAACAGAAGCAGCATCACACCTGAATGCAGCAGCATGTGACTAAGCTACGTCTGAGTGAGAAAATAGAGGCCAAATCGGGGAGGCATTAATTCTGTGTCTTTCTTGGTGTTACTGCATACCACAAACATGAAAAAGACAAGATGACGAAAGCATAGGCGGGAAAGAGGGGGAGATTTTAAGTCTGAGTGGGCGGCGTCCAAAAGCTACTAAAAATTTTCTTCATGTGGAGCCAACAAACATAAGTGAGGCATTAAATATGAACTCGATCAGAGCAGGGCAAAAGAGAGGGGAGAAAGTAAAAGGAAAGCAAAGAGATGAAGAGCAAAAGAAAAGGTAAGAAGAAAGTGGGATCAGCTCCTTTTTTCACAGCAGCACAAAAACGTTTTTCAAATACGTTTCCGAGCAAAACTTTCCTGTGTCATGTTTGCTGCGCATGATGGTGCAGAGAGGCCACAAAATACCTGAATGATCAAAGCTGAAAAAAGCAGGTTTGACGGAACAAACGTAAATAAAGAGGGGAAAATAATGATTAAAGAGACTGAAAATTACAGGTTTTCTTACCTGAGTTTGACGCAGCAACATCAATGGCAACATGAAAGAGACAGAAAGAGAAAGAGAAAGAGCGAGAGGTTAGTTAAATGTTCATACAAACAGGATAATATAAATATTTATAGGTGCACGTGCTGTGCAGACATGTGTTCAGCCTCCCTGCCTGACTGTCTGTCCACTGGGAATCTTTGTTCTAAGAAGCCTCGTGCAAATGTGATCAAGAAAACCACACCAATTTGACGTCGATGTCAGGGTTAATGATTCAAAATCAAATTTATTAACAGAAAGAGAGCTATAGCCACACAGGGGAAAATATCTGCAGAACAACAGCACAAGAATGGTTGTTTCTTCAGACAAATTGTATGTTTGTCAGAGCAAGTATGAATTATTTATTGCAATCAGCACTTCATGTGTTTATAGTCCCTCACGTTGCAAGAGAAAATTTAGTTTGGAGCTTAATACTAATGTAGACAGGATTGACTGATTTAAGCCACAAAATATGCATAATAACAAGACCCTAACAGAAACACAGATTAAGTCTGTTTCCAATCAAATAGTATTTAAGGTAAATTGTGCAGGATTATGTCAAAATATGTCTCTGCCATTATAACAGCTGCTAGTTTCCTAACTAAGCTTGACATGAAAATTTTCATTCTATTTTACTTTACTCTTAAGAAATTTTATGTTTGCTGACTGATTCATCCAAGGAGGGAAATTGGGTATTTGCTGAAGCAATGATTTGTGGTTGGAGAAAATAGTAAGAGTGTTTATTTGAGTTTTGAAAATAAACAATGATGCATGAATATTGCATCTGTGAAATAAACATTACAGCCATTAATCCCAAAAATTTGTCTACATGAATCTTTTACCTACTTCGTAAAATGTTATTTTTCTTTGCAAAGGTACAAGAATGTGTCAACATGACTAATTTCACAAGCACACATTAATGAGAAATTCCTACAGGTGGTGTGAACTGAAAGGCTGGGAGATAAACAACTCATTAGAAGAGGTTCAGAGTGTCACTCTAATTGATGCTTGGTAAAGACGAAGGCACCACCTTTCTCCTTTTCAAAACATTTTAAAAAATCAGAACATGTTGACTGCCAATGTGACCTGCGAGACCAGATTAAATCAAAAACTTCTCACACACGCAAGAAGAGGTTGATGAACAACTGGGACAAGGTGCAAGATGTCAAAACTATAAACAACAATCATGCCGGTGACAGCTCGGAAGGTGCGAGGCGTGGAAACTACTGATGCACACAAAGAGGCGAAAAGACACTCACACAGCCAGACGGAGACGAGCACATGATCACTGACACACCGAGCCAAACCCTCGCACACACATGCGTGCGCGCACACCAATGCAAATGCACAACCAACTCTCTGTTGGCTTTCAAAACAAAGGTATTAATCATCATTACACACATACACACAAACGCAGAACACGGGTGGGCCGGGGGTTGGTGTGCCTGCGGGACTCGTCAAAGAGACACACTGACACCTTAGTGCAGTCTTTACTGCTGCTGTCATAGCAACCAAGGTCAAGTGGTCTAAAGCTGTGTGTGTGCATGTGTGTGCACGTGCATTAGGAAGAGTCGTAACATGTTCCCAGAAGAACTGGTAGGAAATAATGAGGTAGTGGCTGTCAGGATGGAGGAGGATGACAACACAAACCCTTCAGCTGATGCAGGATGGTAGCAGACGTCCACACCTACAAGCAGCTGTGCACCAACACGCCTAAATATTTCACCAGACAGGACTGGATTGAGCCACAGTAAAGCATCCAAATAATATTCAGCATATTTGTGTCTTCAGCTTGAGGATTAGTAGGTACAATATGGTTGATTCTCTCCCAAAAGCATTTGCATTAAATTTAAGGACTATGACACTTGTGGCACAAAGGAAAAATTATGGACGTAAAGCACTGTATTCCCGAGGTATTCTCGAGAGGGTTTGCCACCCGTATCCTGAAGCATATTGTCTTAATGATGAATTTAGCTGGTCGATGAAGACCTAAACTACACCCACACTTATTAAATGTATATATGGTGTGTGAAACAGCACCACAGCACTGCTCCCCTGGAGATTAAGGTTTTATTTCATCTTATGTCATGAAGCAATAATTTTTATGTTAGCGGGGGGCGGCTTTTGTTTCAGGCAAGCTGGCCTATATAAGCTATAAAACATTCAGGAGACTATGTACAGAGCAATATTACATTGTATCCTGTTGTGCATAGATAGAGCAGGTGTTCCGTGGTTTATTTTATGTTTTTGGGATAATTTGTTACATGCTTGGCACCTTAAACTTCCTGGCAACCAGGAATCTCAAACCAGCTTATCTCAAAGAATCTTCATTTCTAAAGTCTTCACTTTACATTTAGTTGTTCAACACGGCAGACAGGCTAACAAACCCTGTAAAAGTCATATTAAACGCCAAGCTAGCATTCCAGTCAAAAACATCCTTTGACAGAGAGAAACTGTCCTGACATCCTTCATGCACATACTAAACACATGCAATGATGACTCTGTGCAGTGGATTTGACGAGGGAGCTTTTGAAGTGCAACTCAATGTGCAACTCATGGTTTGAAGTTCAGTGCTCTGTTCCGTCCAGTCCAATCTATTCCTGTCTCAGTCACTGAGGCATCAGTATCCTGACTCCAAACACAGTGCCTGTCAGAAGTGTTGTAGTGTTCAGTGGAGTGGTGTCACTCCTAACACAATCTGTCACAATCCACTGAAGGAGGCACAAAAGTACAAAACAATATTTCTTTATTCTCATAAATGATTAAAACACGAGCCAAAAGGGCCACCATGAGAGGCACAGACTATCTAACATTCATAAATGCTGGGATCTTGGCTACAGATACACGCTGTTTGAATGAATGAATAATGATTTCGAAAACACTTTGAAAGGTTTACAAACACGGGCACATACATACACATTCCCGTGTACAGATATGCAAACACAGACACAAGGGAGTAAAGAAAAAGTTAATCTCTGAGCAGATACACTGCACTTATACAAATGTATATCACAACACATACACAAGAGTACTTAAAAATCTATGGTCACAAAAGCACAGACACAATTACACAAACAGTGTCAGAACTGAGATCAAGATCAGTGTCTTGGGTTTTATCATGTGAGCGGAGCCGAGCGGTAAAAGTCTCCATTCATCGCTCACTCGGCTGTCTGCTCCCACCACTTAGCCGCAATAAGCCCACCCCACAGTCGCCCTGCTCAGTATCGTTCAGCACTTAACTCAGATTTCATCCCGCTCTCTCTCTGAATCGCTCACCACTGGCTCTACATTCTTTTCCTTGTACGACGTTAGCGTCATCTGTAACAGGAACAGGAATAACACACCTATGACTTCTCAGTTTCCTTTTTAAAGTAATTTGTCAAGTCCATACAGCTGCAGTGGCCAGCCAGAGACAGAAAACAGTGTGGGTGGGTGGAGCATACTGCGCAGTGCTCGGATGCATTCTGGGTCGGCTAGCTTCCAACTGGTGTGAGTGACACTGGAACAAATTTGGAGCAGGGAGATAAGGCAGTGCTCCAGCTGTTTAAAAATTCCTGCTCCCCGCTCAATCCAAAATCGACAAATTCCACTCACATGCTCTGCTCGGGTCCCACTGTCTGCAGACCAGCATTGTTTTGTAGTTCGATAATTTCCATATCCTGGCAAAATGACACAAAATGACTTGGACCCGAGATGTGACCCTAAGCTATATAATACGAACCGGCTTTTACAAGCAGCTGTCTTTTCAGGTTTAGAGGCCCGTTTTCATGTCCTCGTCCTTGTTCAGGTTCCATCTTCTTCTAAATATATTTTCTTTCTTCCTTTTGAAAAACTATCATCTCCCCCGGCAAATGTTCTGCTGATGACACCTTGCCTTATCTTTAAGTTTACTGTTTTGATGAGAACTACTTTGTGTAGTGACATTGTAAGCTTCACAAACCTTTGCTCATTAAAACATCAGCCAAACATTTTACACATGTAAAGAATGACCTCTAATAAAATAGGTGAATTGTTTAGTACTTTTATCAAGTTCCAACGCTGGACAGAAACCTCTCAGCAAGTCATTCAATCATTCATTCGTTATTGGGCGAGGGCAGGGTACACCCTGAACAAGTCGCCAGTTCATCACAGGGCTGAGATATAGAGACAAACAACCATTCAGGCTCACATTCACACCTACGGGCAATTAAGAGTCACCAATTAACCTGCACATCTTTGAACTGTGGGAGGAAGCTGGAGTACCTGGAGGGAACCCACACAGACATGGGGAGAACATGCAAACTCCACACAGAAAGGTCCTACCCCTGCCACATGATGAACCCAGGACTTTCTAGCTATGAGGTGACAGTGCTAACCACTGAGCCACTGTGCCACGCCTCTCAGCACGTCAAGTTTGAAAATCAAAGGTGACCTAACTTTGGCATCAAATCTCATATGTGTCCAAATTGTCTTGTCATCATTTTAATCTGTTCTGTCTGTTGTGTTTAATCTGTTAATAGCTTTTCAAAATGACTTTATTTCTAAAGCTATCACCACTAACTATCGTTCCATTAATCTCTGCAAAATGCTTTTTATCCACTTTGGAAAAGCTGTACTACTCTTTATTTGCTTTAATATTTGAAGAGCAATAATTTTGCCATGTGGGGCTGAAACAGCCACACTGCAGTTCACTCCAGACGCTTTAAAGCATATAAAAATACTGTACTATGATTCATATTTGCTGAAATACAGTCTTTCAACATAAAATACTCAGTTTTAGGGAAGTTCACATGCATGTCCCCATACAGCACAGGCATGTAAAACTCTCTTATAAGAAACTCTGAACAGATACAAGTCTTTATAGTTAAAGTCTGATTTTTTAGGGGACTGTAAAACATAAAACAAAACAAAACACATTTTTAAGGCACTTAACTAAAGGCTTTAAATTGAAGTGCCGTGTTTGAATCAGGATTTCCTCTCCGCCTTCGTCTTTCCATGTCTGCATTGCTCATCCAAAGTCCCTGGGTTTCTTTCTCTCATGTGTTAATTGCATGAACTGTAGATGAATCTGACCTTTTCAGTGTAATCATCCCTTTGGCTCCATTAAAACTACAGCCTGGGCCTGATCACCTGCACACAAACACGCTTGGGGCACACCTCAATAAAACACTCCACACACTACCAGAGGTTAATCATCCGCAGGGATGTGATTATCATCACATTCCCTCTGGACACTCACAGGGCTCTGTTTTCGTGAATCAGGCGCAACATAGGTGAAGCTCTGCTAGGAACCGCAACTAGGTGTGGCAAAATCTTTTTTGGCAATTTGGTGAACCATGTGCAAGGCACAATGGAACGGTAGGAGGAATGCACGTAAGTGGGTGTGATCACACCCCACTTCAATTATGGCCACCAAATCAGCTCCTCTCACTGCCTTTAAATCCGCTGTAGTGCAGTGCAGTGACAATTTCATCATGGCTAAAGAGGCAGCAGACGGGATGTTGCCTCTACGCAACTGCCTGATTCACATTCACTTCAACAGGAAAGAGTCAACTTACAAACAATTAACTGAAATAGGACATGTCATTCAATAATATCGTGTTGATTATTTATGCAGCCTAATGAAATGCAGAGGACATTCTGTCTGTGAGGTTTTAGGTCTGTCATGTGCACACCTGCCCAGATCCACCAAAATTGTTCTTAGACCGGCTGCACTTGGCTGTGCTGAATTTAGACGTGGTCTGAGCTGGCACAAACGCAATGCAACTTCTGACATGAAAATGACACTGCAGCAGGCGGATTGTTATCGACACTCCCTCTGCTGTGCCATCACACCCATCTTGGCGTAAGCGGGTTTACCAAATTTGCAAGGACAGTGCACCCGCACCTGCACGAAATTGCAGTTACACTGGGATTTGGGCTTAGACTAGACTTGCGCCGGGACGAAAATAGAGCCCACAATCTCCTTGATGCTCTGCGAAGGCCTTCAGTGTCACCAATGCAGCCGAGGAAAAACTGGAGAAACATCCCATCAGTGATTACACTCTATATACTTTTTTACCACTTCACAGCGGTTTGGCATTGCGCAGGGGTCGTAAAGAAATTTCAACACATGGAGAGGAAGGCTTGCTATGAATTACAATGGTGGGGGTTTGTGACTGGTGGTGTTCATTTTCAGATGATAAAATCAGCTCAGAGAGATTACATCTGCACTCTATTGTGCGTGCTGGCAGGGATGTACTTAAAGCTAAACCATGAAGCAGAGGTGGGAAATCCTGACACACTGCTATCGTCTGAAAAAACCTTAAAGAGCTTTCTTAGAGGGCCTGAAAATGAAATATCAGCCAGAAGACACGAAGATAAATACTGTGCTGCTTTGATTTCTGACTCTGTCAAAAGTTGTTTCACTGAAGAATAAAAGATGGCGGGCCTGAAGAGCGAGCAAGAGCAGAGAGACAGATGGAGTTAAGAGGACAAAAAGGACAAGGACAGGTTGTCTCTCCTGACATGCCTGAGAAAGACTAGTGACACGGACAATATTAGCCTTCCACTCACATTACCTCACGCTAACAGTGATTAGATTTATGCTCACATACACATGCCACAGATGAACACACACACACATACGCTCACTGGAACACAAACAGACACTTACATTCCTTCATCAACACACACCATCTGTAAATGGAAACAGCCAAGGTAACGCACAGCGTCCAAGACACACACACACACACACACACCATCAATTAGGAAAGAGCCATGCAGCGTTCAGTAAAAGCTGTCTTCCAGCTATTAGTTGAGACAGCGCGTTACAGATTGTGGCTGCTACTCTGCCTTAACTCAACCTTTCTTTTTTCATTCTGTCTTTTTTAAGAGGGGGCAGAATAATTAATAACTGGTATCATTCCAATAAAGCCATTAGCAGTTGCTACATTTTGTTCATGCACTCTCTCTCTCTCTCTCTCTCTCTCCCTGTTTCTTTCCCTCCGCTTTCCTTTGCCCCTCATCCTTTCTGTGATAGATGAATGTTCTTGAAAGCAGCAGTAACGCAGGATAGCTTTTAGGCACAAAAAAAGGAAAAAAAAAAACAGTAAAGCACTCTAAATTGAAAATAAAAACAGGCCGGCCACAAGACAGTGGAAAAACAACAACAGCACATCACAACCGGAGTCCTTCTGTGCCCTCGGTCTGTGAATGTGGCCATGATTAACCAGCCCTATTATGAATTTCCTGTTTCCTGTCAGTAGCAGCAGTAGGCCTCAACTTAAGCAGACACACTTGACAATTTTTAAAAAAAATAGGAATTAATGGTGAGGTGCATGCCAGTATCATAACATAACACAAAATTCATAACACAATCATCAACAAAATATCCATTAAGCACAGTCTGACTGATTTCACCACAAAATGGCACTTATAAGCAAATAAGTGTCAGGAAACCAAAATTAACTGCACATTAATCAGCCATTTTAATGCCATCATTAGAAAAACAAACATCCATAGTTTGATGCTGGCCAGAGACATCTATTTCATATTTACCCCTCTCTCTCTATTTCCTCACCAGAGGATGAACAATAATCTCTTCTTGCTCTGCTTAGACTCCAAAACTCTTGTAGTGACTGTTTAAATTTTCCTAAAATCACAGCATTAAAAAGTCAGATCAATACAGTGAAAACACTGTTTCTCTTTCTGTTGGTTCCTCACAATTGAACTTATTGATTTTGTTGACTCAAAGTATTAATATCAAGGGCACAGCTATATAATCTGTCCAAGGCAGACGCCTAATCAATTAAGTCCTCATTTATTATTCACACTGTGTTAATTTCCCCAGCTAGGGAGGGCAGGCCTGTTATGAAGTTACATTATGAAACACATATTAAGAGATAGAACGATTATAGAAAGGGTAGAAAAGACAGGAGCCCTATGTAAAGTATAGGCATTGCTCCTATCTTTAGAGTATACAAACATATTATTGTAATTTATTCTAAACCGCTTCGGTTGCACTTCATGACAAAACCACTGCACCCGTGTGCTGTAAAACGGGAAAAAACAAAGCTCCATCTATATGCTGATTCTTCATATTCTTCCTGTTCTCACTTTCCCTGAGGACGCTCTGCGATAAAGTAAGCTCCATAATGGCCCAGTGCGGTGCTACTTTTAGGGGTAAATTGATGTCAGTGACATCAGTGTAAGTTTGCATAAAACCGTGGGAAGAAGAGCAGAGGAAAAAAGTTTCGCTGGCGGCTTGGAAAGCAAATTGACAGCAGCCTGCGCTATCTAATGCTTTTCAGATCCTCAAACCTATGCTAACCTTTCTGCAATCACAGTCCAGCATGCTGGATATAGCTTTGAAGCAGCCCACACTACCAGCTCCAGGCTGTGAACGCACCACACCATGTGCTCATACTTTGCAAAGTGAAGTTTTTGAAACTGGAAGTGGGGAAAAAAAAAATAGACCTCTCAATTGATCTCAATTTCTGAGTTTAATGAAGACATACTATACATTTCTTAAACAATTAATTCGTTAATCTTTAAAAACTATATATATAATTTATTATTTGTCACAGACGGTGAGTCAAACACATACAATTATGCAAATTAAGAGCAGCTCTGCATGCTGAAATGAGTTTGGATTAGAGCTTCACTCTTTCTTTTTATCTTGCAGGATGAAAAGTAATGTATGAAAAATGCCACACAGCCAACAAAGTTAATGAGGCACACTGACTCGTTGCAGAAATTCACATTTTTAGGGTCGACCAAACCACACAGCACAACAGGGCACAACATCAAACTGTGATGCAACATCTGTCAGATACTCCAGTCCAGATGGGAGGATGACAATTGTCATGGAAACCTTGCTGTCTGCTTAGTAGTCATGCATTTGTTAAAAGCAAGGTGAATTAGAGAATCACCTGAGCAAGAAATGAAAAAATGTTTCGACAACTTTTAGTTTTTGCTCATAGGAAGATGACTGAAGGTGCAATTAGGAACTTTCCGCAGAAACCGGGAACCTTTTGAGGAACTCTATGAATTTCGACTGCAGGAACCAGGGTCTAAATTAAGCTCCGGGGCTACCCACCAGAAAAGTCCCTGCATGGAGGTTAGTACTTTCCGTAGGTTAAGGAACTTTGGAAGCACGGCTTCAGTTCTGCACATTTCTGACTGTTCGTGTGCTTACAGCATGTTATTTCAGCCGCCACGTTTAAAAGTCTGATCAGCAAGCTCACTATTTATGTATCTTGCTTCGAAACTGTTTTTCATCCCATTGAGCTTCGAGATGGAGTCAGGATGGACGAGCTGAAGGCCTCGCTGGTCATTTAAGCACAATATGATATCTAGCAGTGACTGGAAACGGCAACCCCAACGAGAAGGTTCATGCCAAGACTTTGGAGATTCTCCTTACATAATTGGCCTGATTTTCATAAGCTCCTCCGGACTTCAGGCTGCAGTGAAAAGGCAGACAACATCAGGCCACAGGAACCTTTCAGTTTCTTTAAGAGAAGTCCCTCGAACTAAAAGTTTCAGTACATTTGGTAAGAATACACTTTTACTGTCAAACTGGGTGTTGGATTAAAGGGACATATTTTGTGTAGTACAGACCAAGGTTAATGATGATCTGATATTTCACCAGTGACCACACATGACAGCAGATGATGCCGCAAGATTTAAATTGATCAACTCAGGGGTGCCACAGGAGGAGACAACAGCTTGAGTTTGTTAACACTCATCCAAACTGTTGGAACTGGGAGACAACTCCCCAGTTTTCAGCTCAACCCAGATACATTTGTCAAAGTTTGGACAGAGGGTGATCTTTTCATTAAGAGAAGATCTGTACCCTGACATTTACAACACCCGTTAAAATGAAGATGTATTACATATTTCACAAGGTGGCAAAAGAGGCATCCATCTCTCTGCCTTACCGTCTCTCTCTCTCTCTCTCTCTCTCTCTCTCTCATGAAATGTTGTGCAGTTAGTGGCTTATTAATTTAAAGTGTACTGCATAAGCCTATTCTAGGTGAATATGCTAATCAACAATTTTGAGGCCTGATGAAGTATTTTACGAGAGGCTGTAAAAGTATTTTTTGAGACATTCACTGTCAGGTTCAATTGCTCAAAGTGACTATCCAAGGAGAGTCATATCTCAGCCAGTATAATAAAGAGGAAGTGGCCTGATGCAAAAACTGAGCACGATTTAACGGGCAAATTTGAGGCACTTAGCAGTTGTTAAAACGGAGTTATCAGCTAGGGTTTACAGACCCAGAATACTACACAGAATTTGAGTTTCAAAGTCACATTTTGGACATGATAATCATATGTTCTTCCATTTATTTCACATTATTAAACTATAAAGGGATAAGTCACAAAATGGAGACACTCTACTTTCATTACAAACCCAATAGGTTTTGCTCTCACTTTAATTTTGCATGCAAAGGACACAAGATGACCAAGACTACACTCATTTCTTACCATTACACTTGTGGTGTGATGCTGAAGTCTAATTCTACGCATAATAAAAGGCTCTTTTAAGGGTCAAAACGGTCTTCAATGTTATTGCCTGTAAGAGGAGAACACTGGAGCCATTCTCAAAATGCACTATGCACTGCTCCTTTACTATGCTAAGTACCCATAATAATTTATGGTAATGTAGCTGAAGATGAGAAGCAAAGAGCAGGGACAGACAGAGCACCTAACAAGCCTCACTGTCAGCTCTCTCTTGTGTCGCCCTGACATGTCACCCATAATCCATGACTTCTTAGAATTAAACAGAGGAGGTGCTGCTCAACGAGGGAGGACAAAAACAGATATGAGACTGGAAAGACGAGGGAAAGTTGAAAGTTGTGCACCACAGCCGCAGTCTCTCTTTATGTATGCCTTATCTTCTGCCCACCTCATTCTCAACGCTCCCGCCCCTCCGACGCCGTCAGCATTTATTCCTCTATGAAAGGCTCTGATCGAAGAGTGATTTGCATGATTGCATTTTCCATACCTTGCATTAATAGTGCAGCAAGGATGAATAGCTAATGGCCTATCATATTTAAGTAGCCATCTCAACCAGCCATCACATTACAGCTCCTTCAATCTGCTAATGAAACAGGTCTCTCTCTCTCTCTCCCTCACTTTCTATCTCTCAAAAGCCTTCTCTCTTAATAGACACCTGGTCCAGGCAAGTCAGGATGACACCTTAAAGTCTAAAATTAGGGAATAAAAATTTTAATCTCAACGGTGTACATCTCTGTGATTAATCGTAATGATGATCTTAATGTGATAAGCGTACAGCCACACTACACTGACATATTGGCTCAAATAATTGAGGGTTTGGGTTTTTTTGAGTGTTTTGTTTGAGTCATAATAACAGTCTAGATACAGTGTGCATTACTATTAGGCAGCTCTATTTCTTGTTTGGACCAAAAAAATTCCCAGCTCTAATGAGCTGCACTGTTCAAAATTAGTCAGGAAAAAAAAGAAAGAAAAAGGCAGTGATTACTTGATAAATTGATCTATAGGAAATGCATCAGCAACTATCATTTTACTGCTTAGATAACATTTCAAGCAAAAATAAGCAAACTTTTAAAGGTTTCAGCTTCTTCAATATGAGAATGTGCTGCTTTTTCTGATTCAAATGATGGAAAAGTGAGCATATTTGGGTTTTAGACGATTGGTGGGAGATTAATTTTGAGCATGACTGTTTCTAGCCATTTTACCATAGTCTTACAAAGCATAATCAAATCAACCAATCAAATAATCAAATTAATTGATAATGGAAATAATCACTTGAAGCTATATAAATTAGTTAATATACCCTGCAAAAGAACACTTAAGTGTCACAAAATGTGTTTTGAATCATAATAAATATTTTCCTGTTTCTCCAACAGAAAAGTCGAACAGGATGATTTTCGTATTTGTAAGAACGTAAGTGTGTGCCTGCAAGTGTCAGAGAGAGAGAAGGCATCCCTCCCTACTTCTGGCTGTACTGTATGTGCATATTTGCGTGAGTGTCATAATAAAATGCTTGAATTGTTTTCCCATTGGCTAAGCAGCGCCAGCAAAAGGAGGAAAAAAAAACCTCATACCACAAGGTCATCGACGCCTGCTCTATTCATATTTTTACTCTCTCTGGGTTATGGAAAACTCTTCCAACCTCTCTCACCCTCGACCACAACCACCTTTTTACTGCCTCCCGCTGGGCCAAATTTCCGTAATCTTCTGTATCTGCTGCCAATAGATTTCCCACCAGAGTTCATGCTCTTATTGAAGATTCAGAGGATCAAAAAGAGAGATACACTCAGCCCCAACGTGGATACATACACATATTATCACACAGTTGTGAAATATGTTTGCAAAATTCACACTTACTGTACATATACAAGCACACACCCACATACACACTGGCTGAGCTCTAGAGACCTCTTTTAATAGTGTTTGGCTTCTAGGGAATCAGACAGGACCTTGGAGTAAAGGAGAGTTTAAATAGTGATTTCTCTGATGAAAGGAAAGACGATGCTAGAGAAGGAGGAAAGGACGGAGAGAAGGAGGAGGAAAGCGAGGGAGGAGAGAAAATATAGACCAAGTAAATGGAGAAGGATGAATGGAGCGAGGGAAGAAACAGAAAAAAACATGTAAGTCAAGGGGTGAGAATGTATAAGCCTGAGCAAATAGTTATTACCAGTCTCTGAAGGGTGGCGGCGTGAGCTGAATAGACTGAGAGTTGGAAATCTGCGTTACTGGTGGCGATAGGGGACCGCTTCACAGCCCTGCAATCTGACAAAGGCTTAGTAGGTAATGGAAGCGGACCTCCGACAGCAAAAAAAAACACAGGAGCTTTAGCACGCTATAAGAGCTGAGTATCAGATAAGTCCGAACCCTCTTCAGGTCCAACAAAGCAAACATTTAAACATCAGAGATGTTTATTGCGCATGATTTGTCCAATGGGAACTTTAACGGGAACATCTGAACTACAGCCACAACCACTGGCTGCTTAATATTCATTTACAATGCAGCACTTTACAGTGTTTTGAGAGTGATTAAGAAGTGTATTTTTCCGCCTAAAGGCTTGGGTACAACCTCCTCACACAGAGAAAGAGACTACCCTGCTGAAGTATCCTTTAGCAAAACAATACATCTCCTCTACTGCTTGGATAATGTCTTCTCATTCATCATGTGCACCAATGAAAAGGAAAATTTACCCAGTTTCCAACATGCCAGCTCCTGTTAATCTACACAATGAACATAAATGTTAGATCCTTAAACAAACTGCACCAGCTGAATGTAAAGGCAAGAGGCAGTTTTAAAACAAGCAGCTGTAAAGAAAAACAAGTTTGATGACTGCTACTCGAGAAAACAAATGCATACACAATTAACAAGGATTAAATGCAGGCATGCACACAGCATACATTTTTCTTTTTGGGTTAAGCTCACACGCTTTATGAAAAAGGAGAAGATTTCTGAGTTTCAAACGAGTTGCGACCGAAGGAAAATTAGAAAGTTAAAGTTTCCAGGAGGAAGGCGAATTTCCCAGACTGCCTAAGGGCGTCTCCAGAGTGTTTATGCATCATTCTGCTCCAGCTGAACATTAAATTTGAGGTTAGGAAGTTGACGGTCTGATCAAAACAGACAGGCCATATGTCACAGCTTGGGGAAGGTTAGCGTTGACTGGAAGAAGGGGGAGATGAGTTTGTGTGAGTGAGCGTCTACATACATGTTGACAAAGTCCTTGGCTGGCAAGGTCATGTGCTAAGTATTAGCAACACATGCACATTTACATACAACTCTTCATAGATAAGAAATGCAAAAACATGTCTTATTTTGGTCCAGTTGCACAAACACTAAAAGTTCAAAACTGCAGCTATAAGGTAAATGTTGAACCAAGTGGAGATTTACGCATCACTGAAATTAAAAAAAAAATGCACCACACAAACTAGTTCTTACATAGAAAGGAGTAAGTTATCAAGGTAAGTTAACTAAGAGTAATGTTAGCTTACTAATTATGTGACTTATTTTGATTGCAGAGTAAATCCAGATGTTTACATGATGCTTGATCTAAATGCTGTTCAGTAAACAACAAAAGATGTTTCGTAGGTTTCAAAAGTGCCACCTGTTCACCTGAATCACTAGTTTAGAACTTGCAAGTAGTTACAGCGAACTTAGGCTGAATGAAACTTGGTAATGGATTTAAATAATTGCTGCAACACAATACAGGTTCCTCAGTCTGCAACTCTGTTCCGTACTGAGTTGCAGACTGAGGAACCTGTATTGTGTTGTGTTGTGAGTTGAAGTTGCAAGCAAGCAGCTGGCAAGTGCAGGTTTTCCAGAGGCGACACAAGTGCGAGCACATGCATACCAAAACAAAGCAGCGGAATAACAATCAGCACACTATTTGTCCCTAGGAGTTTCTAATACAAAGCAGGTGAGCAACCGTAATAGTTAATAACTCCAATTTGCCTTTGTTATTCAAGTCCCAACAGAGCGCTGTTTAAAATACCAATTTGAAATAGTAAATCAACCACACAGCAAAAAACATTTATCCCTGGAGACTAATGCGTGCACAAATATCCCACCAAACGATTTCAAGCAGACACACAGTCCCCTCCATCCATTTAGCATGCTGTGATACCCACAATTTTCCTTTCTTCTTCTTTGGTAGAAAATGGCCTTCCTCTATTTCTCCTGTGTTCAAGACCCTGGGTAATTTTCTTAATCTAGGCGTGATTCTGTACATTTGCATAAAAATGTTCACTTTTGAGGCTCCCCTAACAGAACACGGCTTTAATACGCAATTACTTTCCTCAATAGAGGTGGCTAATTACAGAGGTGTCAGACAAACAGGTAGCAGAACAGAGAGGGGGCCTCCGACACAATGGCGGAGGTGCGAGTCCTCCACATGGGACGGAGTGGCTCAATGGAAGGCAGTAAATTCATTTAGGCTGGCTTCATTAAACCCTATTCCTTGGGCCCTGCATCATGCTCTCCCCTTTGCTCTCCCACTCTCCCTCCTCTCATTTCTGGGGCAGCGGATGTGCTGTGGGTAAGAAGAAGGCGATCACACAAATGAGTGCAATGCTGAGGGAATGGGGGAACGCTGTAGGGGAGAAAGGAGTGAAGCAGAAGGAGGGATAGAGGGAGATACGGCAATAAGAAATAGACAGGCAGGAAGAAAGGAAGTGAGGAAAGGAAGGAAAGGAGAGGAGAAGAACGGATGGTATCAATAAAGCAGCACAGATACAAAAAAAGAACAGAGCAGTATTACAAAAAGTGCTGGTGGGATGGAACAAGGGCATGAGGACATGTGCTCATTTGATGATAAAGAAATAAGGCATAAAAGGATGAGCATACAAAAGAATTATTTTGAATATGGCTTTTGTTTTATTCATCTGACCCAGTCTTCCAAAAGCCACAGAGAACAGAGGAAAACAGAGAAAATTACAGCTTTGGTCCTCAAACACAGGCCAAATGCCAGGTCTCCAGCATGGTGAAACAAGGGCAGCCGAGCCCCGCGGTCTCTTTACCATTTAGATTATACCGGCAACTTTCTGACCCCACAGTATGGATAACCATAATAAGCCACATCCCCCACTGTGTACCACCTGTAAGCCAAATATATTCACAAACAAAAAACCTCAACTCATGCTCAGATATCCCCACCGCAAAATGATCCACAAGTCCAAAAACAACCCTATTTGCTCAAAAAGAAAACGACTCATACGAACTTTCCTCTTCTTCATAATTTTGTCAGACTCAATTCAACATCACCGGCTTTCGTTTGCACCATTTTTTGCACAATTTAACAGCGCGCCTGCTGAGAGGACAATCAATGCCTGATGTAAAATGCATCGAGAGGAAGAATAGCAGAATAGCAGGGAAGACGTATTTCAAACTTTCAGATTTGGGGTTTAAAGGGCTACTTCTCCCCTCAGTGCGGGGCGCCAGACTGCAACCAAAACTTTTGTGACCATTTTTTGAGACTGTGCAAGTAAATTTTACAACCACTCGTGTGTGGACGACCTGTAAATTTTTTTTCATGTCGAACAATGTGGAGCGAAAGAGTCTGTCAGTGTGGGCCTATGGCTGAGATCACACTGACACGTGTCGCACCAGGCGCAGCCGCTCCAAAGGCCATCTGAGCGTATGTGGGGAAAAACAGCTGGGAGCGCCTGTGGAGTGTCACGTTCCCATTTGGAGTCGTCAGGAAGCGCCGGTTACGAAGGGGGAAGGTTTTCAGGAGGTGTCGTTCAGACCTGCTCCCCTCCGTCTGCGCCAGATTTCCAGCACCAGGGCTGAGGCAGTGAGAGGCTGTGAAGTGATGTTAATGAGCACTGCGACTACGTGTTTGAGCGTCTGAAGTTTAATTTAACATTTTTTTAAACTCATATGTGCACTAAAGATGACAGTCGTTCAAATCTGGATCAGTTGAGTTGTCAGTCAGTTCAACAGCTGTTTGTGTCTGCTCACATTGGAGCTGTAATATTAGACACACAGTTCTCAGAGTTTCTCTCTCTGTAATGTTACCTCATCAATAGACATCTGCACTGAATAAAAAGCTGCATGCTGTATTTGAACTGTGTACTGTGTCAAGCAGAGATACACAAATAACTTCTACTGAAAAGAAACAATTGTACTTCAGATTTACAAGTATCGCCTTTTTTTTGGATGTCTTGATTTTAAAGTCATCATTTAATAACCCAGAATCTAATGAAAGCGTCTTTTGAAACACTGGGATTTATGAGGCTAAATGTTTCTGGAAAATTTAGATTTGGTCACTTTTGTCACACTCAATGGTCAGCCTGACAAGTGACTTTTTTATTTACTGACAAACAGATTCACCTACTCTCTTTGATTTTAATCCATAAAAATAATCCAAATTCATAACAGTTAATGTGGGAAGTAGCAAATTACGAAAAAAAAAAAAAAAATCTTATGAATGCACTACGTTTAAATTTGCGATGCACGTCAATTTAAAGTGTGGCCCCTAAATTTTCTGCTTGCGTTCCTGAAAAATTCTGAGTTAGGGGCTACAGCGCTCCAAGTGAAAAAAGTTAGTCTGGAGCCCTGCTTCAGCGGAGGAAATTGAAGCGTTCATGGTCACACATTTCCACAGAGGAAGTTTCACCATCCTCAGCACACTGCTTTGGTTCCTGGCCAATAGAGCACTTCATGAGAACATTTCCGCGTGATTACATTACCTGCTTGCTCGGCTGACACGCTGATTCCAAATGACTCAAATCACTTTTATATATGACCCACACATCCAGCCGCAGGGTGAACGCACGCAGCCCACTGTGCAGGCTTCTCTCTGGGGAGGAGGCTGGGCAAGGCTCTCCGGGTTAGAGTCACACAAGGAGCTTTAAGGCTTTATGCACTTCAGCCTCCAGGAGCAAGTATCAACAACAAGAATACAACATAAACACAATGGAAGGTTTGACCACAAACCAAAGAATCCGTGCATGTGCACTAATGCATGCACACAAAGACATGCAAGAATGTTTCTGAGTAGCAAAGTGAAACTGTAAGTATGCAGGACTGGCCGAAACTATTAAATCTTGAATAAAAAGAAATAAATAATTGTGCTCAAGCAAGAAAGGTCTTGTGTAAAAGTCAGAAAACAAGAAGAAAAATGACCTTTACCTTTCTGACAATCTGACTGAAAGTGATTTATTGTAAAACAACAAGCCAGAAAACCACTTGTGAATTGTTTAGAATTTCTTTGAAAAAACAGATGAATCAAACATAAAAATGAGCCTACAAAGAATTTAACCTTCAGCGTTGAATTAATATGAAAGAAACATCACTTCAAGAGAACTTGGGAATTGGATAAAAGCCTAAAAACAAGATCAACTCTCAAAACAAAGATGCTAAATAAGATCAGAGGGAAAATCAAATGTGAGAGGAAACACTTCGCAAGGAGTTGTTGGAAGATTCACAATCCACTGTACACACATTTTTGCATCACTGCGTGAGATCAAATGCCATGCTTTAGCTCATGTTCTCTATTGGCTCTTTCTCTTATCTCCAGGAGGTCTGGTAATGGACTAAAGTAATAATAATTTTCCCAGCCTGACAGAGATGAGGGTAAAACTATACACGGCAATAATCAAATTACAAGAAAAATGTATTTGGTCAAAATGGAACCAATAATTTTCCTGTGAAGGGTCAACAATTCAGTTAACATGGATTTTAGCTGACTTGCAGTGTCAGGTTCATGACTCATTTTGAGAGATAATAGCGTTTTAAGGCCTGTGTCTAATGTGGTTCCACAGCTGTGAGATTCAGGGTTTCCCATTTAATGATTGCATTTAGATGCTACACAAGGTAATTTAAACACTGCTGAGATACATTTTTGTTAAGGATTAGTGTGATACTGTAATCTGGCATTCAGAAGTGGTTCTTCACATCAGCGTAGCTTACAAAATCTAAAGAATTAATACCAAAAGAGCCTAAAAAGGTGTTTGACAATATGTGGTTAAAATGTCACTCTGCCGGCTGACAAGAAAAAGACAAACCTTACTTCAGTTCTCTCATGAGACATTTTCTTTTGACTTATGCCCTTACTGGGTGGCTTTACAAGACTTTAATGTAGAAATCTGACTATTTCTCACCTATTGCAAGCTTCATGCCCTATGCCCGCATTTCCAAAGCTTAGGGTCGGGACCCAAAATTTTTTGGGTGGTTTTAGAAAGCACAACAAAGTTAATATCTGATTTCTTTTTTAAATTTACAAATAGAAAAATAACTTTTTTTTTTCTTTTGCTATGTTTGTCTGTCCACCTCAGGTATTGTTTGTGTTCTTTTTTAACCGTTTACAAGTGTAGATGTTAAGGCAGTTTGTTATAAAATCATTTTAAGTTTGGAAGAAACTAAATTTCTCTTTTGGGTCTTGAGGTGAAAAGGTTTGGGAACCCCGTGCCCTACACCAGTGAACTACTCGTGCTGCCAGTCCTTAGCTACCAAAACAGGGTGATAAAAGTCAAAGATTACGTAAATCCCCTTTAAATTCTGCAGCTGTTCAGCTGTCACTGACTGTGTATCACAAATCAAATTGCATGACTTCCAGAAATCAGATTAATCTAATTAAACTAGACGGGAGCAGCAGGGTGGTGTTTTGAGCAGGAAGATTTCATCTGAAGAAGTCAGGCTCAAGCTCCTCTTACTTATTTCATATTACATTGTCTGCTACAGGTTTGACTTTTTCAGAACACACACAAGGAGCTGCAGGTTGCCGCGGGCCTTGGATCTGTGCCTGCATACAACAGCAGCTCTCACACTGTTGTAGCCTATAAGCTCCAGCTGCTTGCCTTCATTGTGTCTCTGTGCCGCGCCGCAAATGTTGCTCCATCTCAGATACTTATCAAGGCACTGGAGTTTGACGCCGCCATTGCTCAAAATTAATAACCACGGCGGCATGTTTATCATAGCGCACTTTCACACTCAACCTGCCAGAAATAATCACCTTAGTGTTTGTGTGTGAGTGTGTGTGAGACAGAGAGAGAGAGAGAGAGAGAGAGAAGAAAAAAAGTCAGAGAGAGACAGAGGAAGAAACACAAAAAGACAAACGGAAGAGAGATGAAGTGTGAAAACGAGACAGCAAACAGAAAAAAAAGAGCCTCAGATGAAAGACAGAACAGAGAAATAAAGAATCAGCTGCAAGCATACGAGTGCATGTGCCGTACCTAATCACTCCAACTCCATTAGACCTCGTTGGTTTTTCCCCTGCACCTTTTCCTACCATCATGTCTGACAACAGGGCAACACTAGTTCTCCTTGTGCATTCACTCTACTAAGCAGGACTCTAATCTCTGCTGACAGCCAATCTGCTCCAACAAGGCAGGCCTGAGTAAATATAAAGGGCCTGCGTTTTTAATTCACAAATCATGCGAGCTCAGTGCAGGGTCTGGTTTCCCACTGGAAGGAGAGAAATAAGAAGCATGAAATTCTTAGTAGCAGTAGCCTTGCTCAAAATCGTAGATCCTTGTGCTGCATGTGTGAAAAGACAAGAGCAGAAAAATAGGAGAGACAAGGACGGGGAAAGGCCCCTTAGCACCTCTCCTCAAATCTAAAACGACAGGTGGTTGAGAAACAAGACAAGGACAAATGTCTGTCGGTCACTGGTTCGGGCTCTGCTGACATTTTCCATGGCATTTAGAAAACATCCAAGAAAATTCAAAGAAAAGGGGGGAGGGGGGACTAGACATAGTTGGCTGGAGGAAACCTATAAGCAGTGGGGTTACACAAGAGATGTACAGACTTGAAATGACCTCTTATCGGAGGGATTTGCCCACTTTCCTACAGTGTCCTGCTTTCTTTAACACAGACGGACCATTCTGGATGAACTCAGCAGCTGGTGAGGTCAGTTGGAGAATATGAACCTTGCACAAATAAAAAGTTAAGTTACCTTTTTACAGTGGTGATGTTGATGAAATCACCTATTTTTGTTCATTTTAACACAGACTTGACTGTTGAGAGTGTAATAAATTTACTATTTGATAAATCAAGTAAACCCTATTTAAATTAGAGCCTGACAGATTTTGGGATTTTTAAGGACCGACGCCGATAACGCCATTAGGGAAGAAGAAAACTCTCTGATATCAGATATACTGGCCAATATAGTATGCACAAATAACATCAGTTGAATGTAGTAATTAAATACTTGTATCAAAGATCTTACATTTTAACAAACTTTATTTCAAACATCAGTGTACTGCACAGTAAACTCTTAACTTACTGGTTAATAAATAAGGACTACCCTCTGCTGAGCAAACTGTGTAATTACTCCATTTAAAATCACCAGTCCAAGCATTTTCTCCAGCCTTAAACAACAGTTTTAATATCGGCTCATATTGGAGCATTTATGGCCCACTACCAATATACCTCAAACAGGCCAATATCAGCAAATCCAGTATATTGCTTGAGCCCTAATTTAAATGATTGAAGGCTATTTGTTAATTTTATGAGATAATTGCTACAAGGGAGTTTAAAGAGTTACCATAAATAAAACGCCTTAAATTTTTTTGGAATCTTTGGCTTTATAGAACAGTTTTCAGTGTGAAGAGGAGAGGATTTCTCAAAATAATGAACAATGGGTTTGGGTTCATCCTTGTGCCAAACCATCCTTTTCTAGGTGCAAACTGCTGATATGCAAATGTTACTAAGTCACCATTTTTAGAAGATTTTTTTTTTACTCCTGAGTTGACTCTTTAAGGTTTTCTTAAGTGTAACTCTCAAAACTCTGACAAATGCTGGCCCTGTTCACCTTCACTGTGGCAGAGCAACTGACTGTCATTTGACACGTCATTGATCACACTGATGTATCATACACTCATACGATTTGGGGGTTTAACACTTCTCCAGGCACTGCGAGATCTGCCAGCTGGCTGCAACAGAGGCTATTTGGAATGAGCTTCCATTGCAAACGCCTCCCAATCCACACGCATATTAGAGTAGGTGTATTTCTGGGAGAATGCTTCTTCAATTATTTTCTGCTTAATAAGCTCCTGAAAGTCAAAGTGGGCCTCTGGTCATCCCTCATCTAGTCCTGCAAAAGGGAACAAAAATGTTAAAAAAAAAAAAAAGAAAGAAAGAAAAAAAAAGGAGCCAATTTTGGCTGTGATTTGTGATTCTCATAAATGATGGAGATATGCAGAGCATGCTGGCCTGAGGAGAAAAGCAAATGAAAGCCGCAGGAAGGACTGAGAGATGAAGAAAAAGAGAGAGAAGAGAAGAAGGGAGAAAGCGCGTTAGGGCTTTTGGGAAAAGCCCAACTTCCAACAATACAGCGCTCATAAAAGAAATGACTCACTTACTCCACGCATCTGCTTCCAGCAAAAGACTACAGGCCGACTGACCAGAGAGCGTGCACACACACACACACACACACACAAAAATGCAAGCTTGGACAGACACAGAGGAGAACACATAAATCTGCATGTCAACAGAGGCTGCATGTCCAGCAGCAGGGTTAATGTTAGCTGAATAGATGCTGACTCTTTGCTCTGACCAAAACCACTGAGGAGGCTCCACCGCAGACTTCATTGCAACACCCTCACACTTGCACAAACAGAAGCACGAGATTCACATAATAGGCATTTTTAATCTCCTCTGTGGCACAAAAAGTAAAGTAGAATGAAAAAACTAATTATATAGATAATAACTTATATCATAATATCAACACAGCCTTTCATGGGGAGAAAACAGGTGTCTAGATAAAAAAAAAAACAAAACTCAGACATGAGAGGAATAAACAATGACCAAAAAAAAAAAAAAAAAGCTCCCAGGAGTTTGCTGCAAGATGAGAAAAACGACACCAAGCTCCAAAAAAATGAAAGGAAACAGTTTAACTTTGGCACTGTGCTCTCAGCTTGGTTTTAAAAAGTGAGTGCTGCCATTTGCCCCGCCATTCCACTTTGATCATGACTCGCTCCCCATTTTCAAACGCTGTGACATTTGAAAAACACAATCCCACTTTGGTCTCCTATCATCGCTGGGAGGAAGATACAGGGAAATAACGGGGCCAACACTGCCCACCTGCAGCACATCACATCCTCTCCCCGAGAAATGACGGTCACCAAAAAATAGGCGTCCCACTGTCACAATCTGCCCGTCGGACTGTAACGATGGGAAGTCCATATTTGGTCATCATTTCTCGCTTTCTTGCACTGAGATGCTGTTTTCGGCTATTACTGAGGAACATGAGGGGAGCCAAAGGACGCAGTTATTTTTTTTTCTCCCCCTTTAAGATGAGGGACAAGAAGAAAGAGAAAAAGAGAAGAAGGGACTGAAATGCTTTACCTCCCACAGAGCTCTATCTCTCCAATGGCCCCTTCGAGGGGGACAAATTGATCCTAGAAATAAGGGGTCATTTCCTCTGCCTGTTTACCTGTTCTGAACACACTGTCATCAGTTTGAAACTCACACACAAGCTGACCCAACTGTACCCTCACAGAGCTAATGTGAGGAAGGGCTGAGTCCCTCTAGTCACAACAAGCTATGAGCCGGTGTGTGACCTCGGTGACCTCTGACTATTTGAGCTTTGAGTTAAAAAAACAACTTCAGCTTGTCAATCTGTGTATGGCAAAAAAACATCATTAATAAAATCTCATTGTTTATACAGCCTATCAGAAAAATGGCATTTATGTGAGTCAATAAAAGATTTTTAAATTTTAACAATTCTGATTGGACTCTGTTTATTTGTTTGGGAATGCAATTTTGTTGGAGTACAAAAAAAAAATAAAAAATCTCTGAATACTGTGGTTTTTTTTTAATTATTATTATTTTCTGGCTGCTCAAACAGCTGTTTGCAGTACATGAGGTATTTTGTAATTTCTTTAGATAAAGTGTAATTTTCTTTCAAGGCATTCCGAGCAAAACTGGCGACAGCAGCTGCAGTCTCGGCGCTGGCCGCTGTAAGATGTAGTAAAAGGTCCACAATCTTAACAGATGATTACGTGTCATTGTATTACTACTGCCTTTAATGACACATTGTAAACACAAGCTTAGCCTGCCTTATAAAAAAACTGCCTGTTTTTTGACTCATGTTTGACTAGCAAAGTAAGTAACTCACAGAGCAATAGTCAAAGATTCAGCACTGACAAACGTTAAGGAATAAATGTGAACAAGCTCAGTAACTGTTATGTTCTAGACTTGTGTCACTGTGTTAATTGTCTAGTTATCACTTATTGTATGTCAGATATGACTTACACTTATGCGTAACATCTAAGAAAACACGTAAAAATACCAGGCAATCCATCAGGAAACAAGCTTGCAAATGTGAATGATCTCCGCCTGAGTCATGTAAGATTTTCATCTGCAACAGTCATTTTTTAACAATGAGAAGAACGACTCCCATGATCCCACAGTACTTCACAATATCAAAACATTTTGTTTTTCTTTGGATTAAGAGGCCACTAGTGGCAGAAAAGCACATATTGTGGTTTAAATGCCTTTCTTTCTGATCACTTGTATACGATAATCCTGGGTCAATTTGTTGCTATGACAGCATGTTAGAAGGGGGTTGTGTGCTAGCTTGCAGGACCAGTGTGGCTGCTGCCTGCCATGAGATGGAAGTGAAAACATATTATGGGATGGCTAAGCACAGTAAGGCTAGGACCAAACCTGGCATACTGAGAAAAAATAAATAAATAAATAAAACAAGCACATCTCCACATCGACCCCCGGTTCTCCCTTTAAATAAACCCTGTAGTGTGCTCTCCAGTCGGAGCTGTGCGACTGTAAAGTGTAACAATAAAGCTGCTTATGACTGAAGGCTTTTATTTGCTCTGAGTCCTTGAGCAGCAGTCAGCATGTACACAATTCATACACACACAACACAAACACATACACACAAAGCAACAAACGTGAGGCTTCACAGCTAGGATCGTCTACTGTGGCCTTTCACTTTTCTACTGTGTCTGCTTCAGTCAAGGATAACACCACACCTACTGTACGCTGCAATGCAAACACAGCATCCGAGCTTTATCCCCCCTCCACAGACTGCCACCAACACAATCACACACACAGAAACACAATATTTCAAGTTCCAATATTCCCACAAGTGATCCAGAAAAATCCAGACACACACACACACACACACACACACACACACATACACCTTCAGCCCCTGAACCAATTCAGTAAATATCATTATGGAATCAATGTAGTCTTGAATCAACTGATGCTTAGCCTGTGTGTGTGTGTGTGTGTGTGATAAGGATAAGGAACACCATATGCTCCTGTGAGGATTTCACCAAACTCCATGTTTTTTGATTGAAAGTAGGTGGGTAAGGTATTACCATAACCTTCCCACCACATGTCTGCTGTTAACTCAATAATGCACACACACACACACACACACACACACACACACACACACACACACACACACACACACACACATATTGTTGCTATGCACCATGGTAAATTCAATATTGTGCTCACACTCCTAAGCCAGACTGGGAGTACAGTCGGCAGAGAAGCCACAGCCTTAGCTGTAAATCAATAGATTAAATAGAAATATATGAATAAAACACAAGATGATAAATAAAAGAGGAGATGGTTTACTCTTGCAGTCTCTGCACAGGCTCTCTGCCATTTGAGACAGAAAAATGGGAAAAGAAAAATAAGGTGTTGGAGCAGCAAGCGCAATGACCAGGGAGACAAAAAAAAAAAAAACAGAAAAAAGTTCTTCTTGTCCTTTTAACGTGCTTTTTTAATTCTGATGTGTAACTTTCCCTGTGCTGGTGTTTGCATACTTGCTGAAGGAGTCTGATTTAGCACAGTATGTGTGATATGTTTTAATTTCAAGTATTTTAAATGTGTGCACAATGTGCATGTGTAGGCTTTGATTTAATTGAAAATCTATCCAAAGTGCTTCTCCATTGTCCCTCCACAGATTGAAACTACAACACCCAGTGAAGCTTTCTTGTGAGTAAACAAAAGTTATGTTTATATTCTCTGATTCTCGACAAACTCACACAGACTTCCTGCCGCGACCAGTGAAAGTGGATATGGTCGATAAGTTCAAAACACATACAGTGGGGGATATTTGTGTGATTTAAACAGCTGCCTGTGCGGATTAAACTTCACGTAATGCAACTGATATACACTCAGAGCTAAAAAGCAGGGCGTCTCTGGTAATCAAGGAAACAACTTAAAATCTTCCAAGCATGCATCATAAATTTTTGCCCAACTTTAATTTCTGTCAAGCAATCAAATTACTGAGCAGCTTGTCAAAATATGCCTTTATGATACCATTAATGGGTCATGTGTGATTTTTTTAAGGAGTTTTTCTTGTTTTTTGAGAGAATGCAAGTAAGGTCAAAGACCGCTGTGACCTGGGCCAGACACCCCATTGAGCATCACTGAATACTGTCCTGGTTTATACTGACTTTACGTTACATACCTGTCGTTGATGCTCCAGTTCAGGCAGAGGTTGAGGGAACTGAGGTTGCGACATTTCCTCACCACCTCCATCACCGTCTCATTGTTGAGCTCTGAGATGTGCCGCAGGTCCAGAACATTCAGGTTTTGTAGCTACGAGAGGCAACAAAACATTTAAATTAATTAATCAAGATCAAGTTCACAAAAATAGTTGGTGAACAACACAGACAATCTAAAAAGCAATGATTCACTTTAAAGTCCTACAGAGCTCCCTTTTATTCATCTCTTTCAGTTGTCAAAAATAATGTCAGTGTGTTTCTTGAAATGGATTGTTCATAGTTTTTATTGGTAAAGGAAAGAAAAATAATCTTTCAAGAAACATCAGTCACACTGTGGGGAACAAGAGACCAATTAAACAAACTTGCTCTGCAGGACTGCTTGTCATGGGCAGAAAGCATGTTGTGAGTATTGAACAGCAAGAACCACACCAGCATCTAACCAGACCAAGAGAAATTAGCAGGTGCACTTACGTGCTGTTGAATGTGCTGCTGCTGAGCAGTTAATTATCTGTCCAGCCTGCACGCAGATGTAAGCTGTGCACTTCTTCCTGGTAAATGTTTGGTTTCAGGTTCAACAAGGTGAGATTTCAAAAAGTAGACTTTAACCTGTTGTTGTTCTTTTCTTTGGTTCTTGTGTGTGGCTGCAAGGCACACGGCTGCTCTGCTTGTGACAGAGCACTGAAGACACTATGAACATATAAAACACTTGATTCTGTATCGAAATAACGTCTCCATCGATGCAGACACACACCTAAAGGTATTCCTTTGATTTCATGCAAAAGTAGGAGTAAAAATGAGAGGAATATCAATTTCTCAATTTGTGTTCTGATTTTTTTCTCCAAGGTGACCCTAGGGCAAGTGATTTCCAAAGCAGATGTGTGTGCTTTAGCAAATTTCAGTTGAACTCATACAAAGTAAAATATCCCTCTCACACAAGCAGGTGTACAGACATACATTACAATTTCCTGCATGTCTATTCATGAAGGAATCAGCAGTTGATATGTGAATATAAACAGTGGAAAAAAGAAGCTACAAGAAGGGAAATACATAGTAAGGGCATGTATGGTGTAAACAACCACTGAATTACAAAGATAGTTCTGATATGTCCCCACAGAATGTGGATAAATCTCCTGTTACTCTAATTTAACTTGTATACTGCAACATGTGCTGAAAAAAACACAGCCTGAATGCAAAATAAGATCTAACAAGGCCGATAAATGATACAAAATGTTGTTGCTGTTTATCATTCTGCGCCCGCATGCAGAGTGTGAGAGGTTATGAGCCAATATGAGCATTCACTTTCCCTCTTCCTTTCATCTCTCCGACTTTCAATAATCCCACTTTCCGATCTGAATACCTCATAAGTGGAGGTTTAGATTAATCCTCCAGTCAAAATCTCTACTTCCTGTCAGACTCTTAGAAACCTGCACTGACACTGTTCAACAAGCGCTCCTGCCAGCTGATAATTACCAAAGGCTTTCAAGTCACAGCACAGGTGTATTTTGTCTGATACATACTAAAAACTATTAGAGGCACAGGTGCACACATACACACACTCACACAGGGATGAACGATAATAGAGGTATGATATTCCAGCCAGCCGCCAGGGAGGCAGAGAGGTAAATGTCATGGCCAAGGCTAAAGAGAAAACAAGCTTACTGTTGGTGTTAAGATCACTGAGCACTATTGTCAGCTCCATAGGCATGACATATAACTACCAGCATGAGAACACATGGGGGAATGGATAAGAACCAAGGCTGGCTGAGTGTAGTAAGCACATATGTAAACACTCTGCCTTGTCCCCGGGGGACAGAGTGAGAATCAAAACACACGCCGACTGCAGACAAACACAGTGAGTGTGTGAGGCTGCACTGCACTGAAGGTAATAAAAAAAAGGCTTTTAAAACCTTTACGTCTGTTGAGCTGCTTCATTTGTCCGTCGACTCTCATGTAGCCTGTGGCTCTTTTTGTCAGTCCTCAAGAGAAAACTAGATGCCCACTTCTTGTGATAAAAAGTCTGCTTAGGCATGAAATGAATAAGATTTTGTTTGTGGCGTACCCGCACCTATACTGTGAAGACAAGCTTAGACGCACTAATGAAATAAACATTGAACAGCTTGTGTGTGCAAAGACAGGTCAAGAATGCAGCAGTGATCATCAAGGACAGCTTAACTGACACAATAAACAATGGTATGTAATGAAAGGGAGAAGTCTGTAACTGTGTGCATTATCATAGACATGCAGGCATATGAGCAGATGCTCCCAAACATGCACAAAAACACACATTTACTGTATGCACACGCATGCACACAAACTGTCGTGGGCCCCTGTGGCCAGTGTTGGATCGAAGTGCTAAATTATTCATTCAGAGTTAGGCTGATCTGTATGTGTGCATGTCTGTTTCTATGTGTGTGTGTGTGT
>JAQLOL010000022.1:173550-192593 GCA_029783665.1 Naso thynnoides | reverse complement strand
AGGACTGAGGCAAAAAAAAAAAAAAAAAAAAAAAAAAACTGGAAAGGCCGTGGGTCTGGTATCACAAATACATTGTCTGCATCAGTCATGGACCAGTGAGCTGATCCCTTTGTGTGTGTGTGAGAGTGTGTGTGTGTGTGTCTCTGTGTGTGTGTGTGTGTGTGTGTGTGCATGTGTGGTTAACTGTCTCTTTATCTGTCTTGTGCCCATCTACTATCACTTATTTTCCCTCTCCTACCCCCTTTCTCTCTCTTTCTTTCTCCCTTTCAGTCGCTAATCCTGCATGTGTTGGTTTTGATAACAAACTCAGTGGCGAGGAAAGGCTCGAGGAGATAGAGAGCTGCTAGTTTCTCCTCGGCGCACTAAGCCAAATGACCACACAGGCACGCACATACACAAGCACGAGGCAGTGTGAAAGCGCTGGGTGACAGTCACAGCACAGAGACACTAGTTGGGCCAATAATGAGACATGATACCACCCCCCTCCAGAGGTCAAAAACCTCTCTATCTCTGTCTGTCTCTGTGTTAAAAGTCTTAGAGCCAAATGAATTATTCTTCAATTACTCTTGCAAGAGACACACATCATCCTCGGGCTCTTCTCTGCTCATTATATTCATAAATCCCCCAATCTCCTCTATACAGCAGTGAAGAAAATTATTATTACAATTTCGACTCATTCGGCGACACCCACAACCACATTACCTTTCTTCCTCCAAATCTCCTCTGCTCCTTCGTTTCCCCTTTATCCTCTCTACCACCCCTGGGACACAATACACATGTACAAGTACACAGCCACACACACACAACTGTACACAGGAGCGGGTACACACACTTAGTTGTCTGGTTTGTGTTGGGGGTTATCAGTTTGACACAGGGCACTGTGATTATGTATTTTCTGTGCTCTAGTCAGAGGGAGGAGATAAGGGGCCAGCAGACTACAGCAAAGCCAGACACCACTCATCCTACGTGGGGAGGGAGGTGGTGGAGTGGAGGGCGTGAAGGTGACAGTAGGTGAAGCCCTGGATCTTCAAGGACCATGCCAGTGTTACTACGTGCCATTTTCCTTAATCAGCATTTTTGCCAAAATAGCTTCATCTACGAGATATCGTGTTATTTACATTTCGTCCATATTCAGTAAAAGTTACAAAAAGTACCTGAAAATGTGTAACAATGCTAGTTAAAAAGAACGTCTGTGACAGTAAGCAATATTGCTTTATTTTGTGTGTTTTTATTTTCTTTGTTTCATATGTTTCTGAACAGATTTGAGCTGTTGCAAGTGCACAGAGCTCTGCTAAGCCACCAGGATGGATTGAACATATGATTCTGGTTATGAAATTAAATAGCCTCCCTGTCATAAACCAGACTGTTTTATTTGCTCATAAACACACAGAGAGAATGAGGTATTGCCCACGGTCCAATTCTGCCAAATTTGGAAAGCATTTATCAAAAGGTCCTAACTTTTTCTGGAGAAGAACAACAAAGCCACTGGAGCAGCACAGCGGAATTAATCTACGAGGCCCAAAATTAAGACCAGAAACGTCCAAGTTCTGCACATCAGAGAGACGACACACAGCTATTACAGTCTCCAAATATACCTCTTTTCATCTCTGACACATTCTTCAACAGTCGCTCCATTTGTTATGTTTTTGGCCTCCTCGCTCTCTTTCCCCAGGGTGGGAACTTTCACACACAAAAAAGGCATTTTGAGGCCCACAGTGTCTTAGGGCGGTGATAGGCTGATGCATGAGGAGGGGCATTGTGGGTAGGCATGACAAGCAAAGAGAAGCCATCAGTGGGACATCTAAGGCTAGAGGAATGAAGGCTCTCTGGCACCCAGAGCCGCTCTCAAACACTGGCTCTCTGATAGAGCCGACCTTGGACTTAATCACTACCAGAAGAAAAGAGCACCGCTTGACAGGAAGATGGAGAGACGGTGGGAGAGTGTGTCTTTGTGTGCGTGTGTGTGTGAGAGAGACAGAGAGAGAGAAAGAAAGACAGAAAACATAGGAACCGAAATAGTAAAACAAAAAGAAGATACATTCAGAGGGTGACAATGAACAAATGCAGAAAGAGAAAGAGACATAAATAAGTAACAACACTGTTCAAAAAGACGGACAATGACTCTGTCAGGGTTGCACATTTTTTTCAAGCCAGCCAAGAGCCAACACAAGTTGTGGCTGAGGCTGCCCAAGAAGCAGAGGGAGAGCGCAGAAAAGACCGTATGTTATCCACACAAATCCACTTCCTGACAGAGTGAAACACACACACAAACATCTAAAGACGAGGGGTACATTTAAACTGGTGGAGTGAAGGCTTCCACTCTTTTAATAACGCACAACGCCTACGCAAACAGGTACACACTAAATCTATTGTGTTTGCACCTCTGTGGCTTTTCAAAACCTTGACTAAAGGGTGAGTCCTCTGAAATTGAACCAGGAGAATGATTAATCTCATACAGGTCCACAAAAAAAAAAAAAAAAAAAAGCGTTCAAAGTTCTCAAATTAGTCACCAAGGGAGACACCAAATCACCAAAAGCTCCGGGACACCCACAAAGCTTCCCTCCCAAGATGTCTTGTATCACTTACACAGCCCTGGTACGTGACAAGCCTCATCAGTAAATCTATTATTAATGTCAGGAACTTTGAGCTAACTTTAAAGCTTCAATCTCAAAGCTGAGCACATAAATGAAAACACTGAGTACGTCCCTGGCTCAGCAACACAAAAGACCTCAAAAGTCCTCGAATTTGCTCTTAAAATCATCACAGTTGTAACATTAAAAGCTGCATGTAACGTTTGATTTGCAACCAGTAAGGAAAGTGTTTGAGAGTTTGTTTTCAATTAACAGGCTTTACTCTCTCAGCCAGCAGAAGTCTTGATTTTGCTTTTCAGTCACTAACAAGATGATGATTTATCAAACGGTGCCTGGCTACAAATATTGAGTAGTGTTGAGTAGTGTTGCACTCCGCAAAGGAACCGCAGAGCTCCCGTAGGACTGAAACACTGAAAAGCCATTAGAGGGGCAGGAGTGCCACAGTTTTACAGTCACTCTACAGACCATCTGCATTGAGCCCGGCACCACGGGCGGCCTATTTCAACCATCAGCTCACTTGATTAAGAAAATACAATTTCAATTGATTTCCTCATCCCCTAATTTGTGAGAAGTCGGTATTAAAAAATATCAATCTGAAATGAGTGTGTCATATGAGCGAAGTTAATAAAAGTAATGGATTTTCCTCCCCTCTTTCTTCTGGCGTGGAGGTCGGGAAGATTATTGGAGGGAGAGAGAGAAAGAAAAAAGAGCAATTGAGGGAGAAAAGACGTGGGAGGGAGCGGGCGATAATCTAACAAGAGAGGAGCGCCGCGGTCCTGGAAGCGCATGCGAGTCCACGGAGTCATCAGAAATGCAACGATTCTAAACGCGAGAATATGATTTTCAGTCGACACTGGATGGGACCAAGTGGGAATGAATGAGAGGAGGAATCAACTGCTAAACGAGATAATTACTGTCAGAGATTATAGAGGGGCGAACAGAGGAGGAGGTGGAGAGGTGGAGAGGTGGAGAGGTGGAGAGGCAGAGAGGCGAGGAGGGAGACAACCAGAGATGACTCGCAGACATTTCAGTTGAAGTATCAGAAACAAAAAGAGATATCATTTGACTCTAAGTCAGTGCAGACGGAATAAACGTAGTCAGTATGATCACTTTGAAACATTTCCATCTTATCATTGCTTTGGCCTACATTACTCACAAAGACACAGAGCACTGTGACATCACTGTTAGGTGTGGTTACAGGTGCAGGAGGGGACACTTCTAAGCACATCCATCAGTGATTCAGGTGTGTTGAGAGAATAAACAGGTTTGAAAAAACGCTGCTTTTCTCAGCCTGAGTTATTCTCTAAATGAGTTTTTAAGGAACTGAGACCAAGATATTCACTTAATGGGACATTCTGAAGTTAAACATACTAATGCTGCAACTAACAATTATTTTCATTATCGATTTATCTGCAATTATTTCACGATGATTAATTTATTCTTTAAAAATGTCAAAAAAGCGTGGAAAAAAATGCTCATCTCAATTTCCAAGAGCCCAATATCACATCTTCAGACTGCTTCTTTTGTCCAAACAACAGCTCAAAACACAAAAACTCATTTATTATAGTAAGTGACACAGAAAAGGAGCAAAAACCTCACATTAAGAGGCTAGACCAGCAATTCTTTTTACTTTTTTATCTGAGAAATGACTGAAAAGATTGAGTCGATTATAAAAATAGTTGGTGATTAATTTTCAATAGATTGATTAACCTTTGCGGCTCTAAAAAGATACAGTAAATGCATGCTCTCCAATGACAGAAAAATATAGACATCATGTCTCCACTTCCTGCCACAGTACAAAAATTAAGCCAAAATAACCCCGATACAGACGCTGCTGTCTGTTAATAACAAGGTTAGCTGTCAATCATGATGTTAAACTTCCTTTTAAAGCATCATATACCTAACATTATGATAATCTCTTTGAATTTTTTTTTTTTAAGATGTTTTTTGGGCACTTTCTGCTTTTATTTCTTTGATAGGACAGCTGAAGAGTAGACAGGAAACAGGGGAGAGAGAGAGGGAATGACATGCAGCAAAGGGCCACAGGTGGAATCGAACCCGTGGCAACTGCTGCAAGGACACAGCCTCTGTATATGGGGTGCCTGCTCTACCAACTGTGCCACCGCGCCCCTCTTAGAGAATCTTTTTGACATTTACTTTAATTTTTCTGATCTCAGCCATGTCCAATCTATTAAATATTACTTATGATCTGTACTGCAGACTCCAGGGGGCGACTGAAATGTTTTCGCCTCACTTTTCTGAGGAGTTGTCACGATGTTATTTATCTTTTTACTGCCAGTGGTGCTCTCTAGCAATAAAATACGGTGACACTACTTTTACACCTTACACTAATTAGCATGTGTCTTTGGCACTTCTCTAACACAATTTCTTTAGCAGTCTGCAGCTCTACAGGGGGTAATAAATATACACATAGTGGCCACTTTATGAAGTACACCTGTACGATCTACCCTGTATTCATATGTGTGTGTGTGTGTGTGTGTATGTGTGTGTGTGTGTGTGTGTGTTCATCTCAAGTTTGTTTATAGTTTAGACGAAACTGCAGCTTTGAAAAAATAAAAACAGTCGGATTTATAAACTTGCTCATCTAAACTCCTAAAAACTTCACCTTGGTTAATGGCATAATAAATAATAATGAGGTGGGCTAGACTGTGTGTGTATGCGTCCACCTCTAGGTATGCTAATGCTGTTATGACTGGCTGGCTTCATTACTGTCTGTCTACAACACATTGGCCAAGGTCAGTGGAGGCTGCAGAGATGATAGGGGGCCAAAACCATGAGCACAAATTAATCTGCTGTTTAATCTAATAATGCAGCGTGGCATTGGGTGTCTCAGTCCTATTAACACAACTGTAATTGCATTTGAGGAGGAATGGACGCACACAGCCCACAAGGGTACGTTCACACTTGCGTGTACACCCAAGTACATCAAACACAAATCGAATTGTATTACTCAAGCACACATGGGTGCGGACATGACATACACACTCACTCACACATACACACACATTCTTGATGAACCTTATGTTGGGAAAAGGAAATAAATGAGAAGAAAAAGAGGGTGCAGTATTTCCTGGTGAATTCAATTCAAGCAATCATCGTGTGAGTGCATGTGTGTCCATGTTTAGATGGCATGGCACATCTTAAACCACCGAGCGCTGCTCATTAGCATGGTAATATCCAAACAGCAGGGTGTAGTCAGAACAGCAGCATATTATTAGGATTCATCTCATTAGGCTTTCATGAGATTTAAAAGTTAACAGGAAATAACTTCAAAACTAAGTCTTAGATAAAACACAGCAAGGTCCTAAGTTTACTCTGCCACAGTTAATTTTCACCCCGGGAGAAAACGCATGGCCTCCAGCAACATAAAGAGCTGGCCCAGGGTAACAGGATTACATCAAAAACTCTCACCATGAAACTTCTGTTGATATTTATTGATACAGATAATTACTCCAAAACAGTTGACTGTAAACAGACTACAGCAAGAATGAAATGGGATTTTTTGGGGCCAATACCAGTACCGATATTAGGGAGCAAAAAAAATTGTAAGATAAATATTGTCTGATATCATATATACATAATATCGTCTGAATGTCAAATACTTGTGACAAATATATATAAGTGGTGCAGGATATCTTACATTTGAAAAACATTTAGACCAAATATCTGTGCAATGAACAGTATACGTTCCACCAATTAGATAAAACATAACGGACCGCCCTCTGCTGAACAAATAACATTATTACATCATTTTAAATCTCTAGTCCAAGCATTTTTTTTTTTTTTTACCTTAAAAACAGTTTTAATTTTGCTGCATATTGGGGAGAATATATGCACAAGTACTGTTACATCTGCAATAGGCCAATATCAGTCATTAATATCAGCAAACCATTATATCGGTCGGGCACTAAAAAATACATGTTGTTGTTTTTTTTAAATACGCTGCAGTAAACAGAATGTCTTTACTTTGACTGTAAATGAACTCATGTGACTAAAGCCCTCACAATAGGTCACAACTGACAAGCTGTTTAATGCAAGTCAAAACATTTGCGTAGCACTTACCGCAGTAAGATGGATGACTCCCTGAGAGGTCACCGGACAACCCATGAAGCCAACACACTGCAGCTCAGGACAATGCTCTGCAACCGCTCGCACAGACTGATCAGTGACCTGAAGAATAGAGTAAAACAGGATAGGAGAGAGAGGAAAAAGAGAGAAAAAAATATTTAAATTGGTATCCAAGGTAAGAAATCTCTTTTTCTTTATTGATTAAATAGCTCTAAAGTGGTTTACTTTTTCTCTTACAAAAGCAATTTTATTCATTCTTTGGTTTACAGATTGATTTTGTTTCATTCATTCACATACCCTGGATCAACAAATCACATTTATGATAAAAGGATATCAGAAATATGTATATTTTTCTTTCTTTATTGGACAGTTTGTAGTGGGGAAAGCTGCAACTGAAGAGCACTTTTAAAAACAAGTTTGTGCCAACAGGTGCAGTCAGATTCAAGCAATGGGTGCAGCTGGTTGGGTGTGTTTTGTGTTTGATGAACAGCAGGGAAAAGGAACAGGACAGGATGATCACAAAGGCAGAAGAGCAGCAGGAGGATAAGGGACAAGCGAATCAGCCAAAACAGCAGGTCTGCCAAGCAACGAGGACATCATGTTATGATGGATGGACCGTTCTCCATCATTCACCCAGCCCTCTACTAACAGCTCATAATGGATCAGAGATCAATAGGGAAGCAGAACATTTCCAGCAGCTTCCACTGTAGTCATCAATACGAGTATTGATAGCTACTTCACCCCCCTTATCACTCTCAACACTGCATCATAACAGGGAGATAGTTTGTTCTCTCTGAAGGCTGCCTCGGTGCTTCTTTAAACTCTTCATCAATCACAAAGACGAAATAAGATGAGACGAGGAGAGAGAGAGAAAAGGGGAGAATTGGCTCTACGCTGTGATTAACTGGGAAAACAAAGAGAGAAAAAAACATCAAAGAACATTAGAGAACAATAATCTCTCCTTTTCTAGGCATCCCTGTCAAAGCCTTTAAAGTTTCTTTTTGAAATTCCCAAAATGTAAGTTAGACAAAAAGCACCTCAACTGATGATGGATGCATACAAAAGCAAACTTTCCCTTATCAACCTAAACATATTTTAAAAATACTGTCAGGGTGCACTTAGACTGAAATCAAAGTCTGACATTTTTTCACAAATGAAATGGAAACTATCACTACATTTTTTATCCTAATGCGGTGAGTCTAGCTTGGCGGAACAGACATATTGTAAGTTACAATTACTTTACATTAACCTGTAGGTCACTGCAAGATTTTCAAACATAACTAGCAGTGCTCATATAACATTTAAATTAATAAATGACTATTCAATAACTTTTTCTCTCAGATTAATTTACTGTACAATAGACATGTGAAAATGTTCGTGGCCTTGCCATCAACTTCTAGAAATGTCATTAGCATAATCCCATCAAAGGAACCATAAGGAAAAGCTCTGCCATCTCCTCATTTATTCTTTAGTTTCTGTCACAAGAGGAGGATGTGAACAGTCTGAACATTAGTCTGTATTAGTCACAATGCAGGACGGTTTCCAAATACTGTCTTGGGAAGAGCAGCAGTGGATACTATGTCTTTACTGCATATTGGCAAGATCGTTAATTAGCCAATTAGATTGGAGATAGAGGTGACCAGGCAGTGGAGTTGTAGTGTTTTTAGCAGTACAACCACAAGAATGCTGTATAGTTACAGAACAAATGTGATCACAATAAGACACACATAGGTTTGTACCTGTAAATTCTGCGTTAAAAGCTGGCACGCTTGTTTCATTTAAGCTGGAACATCAGTTTTTATTTTTGAAAGAAAATTGACGTTTCACTGAAGACAAGCCAGTGAATTCAAGCTCACGATTGGTTTTACAGAATCTGGTAAAACAAACACTATAACATGTAATGTCTGAATCTGTGTTACTAGGACAGGACGATGAACATGCACAAAAGAGGAAAACATACAAACCGCAAATGGGGTGCACTAAAAAAAAAAAGAAAATAGGCTTTAAATAAAAATAAAAATATGCTGCACAGACTTTAATATACATCTCACAGAAAGTACAAGTGTAAACTCAAATGTACAAGTTACAAAACTATAATTACAAGAACAACACTGTACTGTATTAACACTTTTGTGACTGATACAACACTCTACGTAGTTTTTTAAGAAATCATATTCATTAAAGCAAGTCATTTGGTGTTTAAAAGTCATGATATTAAGCTGAGAAAAATCCCATGTTTTTTTCCCATTCAGACGCTGTTGGTGTGTCTCCAGCCGGAACGATGCAAGCTGCGGTGTTAGATATAGTCAGCTTAACAAAGTTAGTGATCACTCTAAGTTAAAAAGCAAAACAATAAAAAGCTCTCTCTCTCTCTCTCTCTCTCACTCGCTCCTCACCGCACACTCCCTGCGCACAACCCCTCCGAAAGCATCAGCCAGAAAACAGGCATCGCCGTTTGTCCCATCAATCGCCGATAGACGATTCCATCGCCAACTGGCACAACGCTAATCTGTACATTTTCTTGCAAGGGACATAGTCATAATGCTATTTATGCCCCGTTTCCACCAAGCAGTACAATCTGGTTTGGTACGGCATTTACACTGCCTATCAAGTAAAGGTACAGTCAGCTGGGGAAACGTAAGCCAGATCAGAGTTAACCTTTCCGAGGAGTAATGTACTGTACCAAACTGCTTGGTGAAAACAAGGCTTTAGTGTCATATTATGACCAGACAGCCAGAACAAAGAGCCATTCTCCCGGCCTTGCTCATGTTCAGCCATAGGTTGGTTTGCTTTTTTGATATTGGTCATTCTCTTTATGTTATATACACATGACACTTAACACCTCTATCACTCTAATGTTACCCCGCCTCTCTCTCTATCTCTGCCTCACTGCTGTCCTCCCGCCCGCGGGTCTACCTAAAACGTTACTGAGTCGAAACAGAGGAAGATGAAAAACCCAGAGAGACACAAAGGGGAAAGAGAAGTCACAAAAAGAGAGAGCAAGGTGTCCATTTATCTTTCACCAAGTCACCTACAGCACAGTATGGCTTATCAGGGTAAAACACCAACTATAACTCTCGTTCCTCACCTTATCAGAAAGGGGTTGTAGTGCTTGTAAAGTCCAAAATGGTTCATACAGGAATGTGACTGTAAAGGATTTCCAGTTACAGGTGAGGCAGTGAAAAATAAGTTTAAAGGTATAAATTAATGGTGAACAAGGTTTCTGTAAAGACACAGGGATCCGGGATATTGGATTTTTGCTGATATGCTGAATTTTTTTCAACTCATTTTGGCAGATTGCCGATGCAAATACCGATATATGCACATAATTTTTTTCCAACTAATTACAGAGAACATTAAGTCTCTACTGTAGTGAAATTAACATATTATTATGTCTACTCCTATCACTATGGCTCCCTTGCAAATGCAGACATAAAATGCACAAAAAAATACACATTCCCTCGGCAATATAAGAAAAATGTCGCTGATAGGTGTTTTTTTCATTGATGGCCGTTTGTCTTTGTTTTTCAAAAATTTGTCAAAAGGATAACAACTCCAAAGACGGCAATTAAATTTGTAGTTTAAAAGGAAGGAGATTTGGCTCCGCCTCCCTGCATCGACGCTGAGCGAACACTGGCTGTTTTTGTCACCCAGTGGTGTAATCTTACAACACATGCAAGCTTTGTGGAACATGCAGGGGCGTAACGTAAGTGATAGCCTATGTCGTGTACATTGGCCCGACAGACCTATCAGTGTGCCGATATTAGCTTTTTGCAGATAAATCCCTTATGTTTTTATGTTTTCTGGTATGTCCTGATGTTCAAACTGTTTTTAAGACTTTTTTGCTTTAAATAAGGGTGTATTTATGTAGTCTGTCCAGCAGAATGTGGTCTGTTATTTAGCAACTAATAAGTAAAGTGTTAACTGTTCAGTGCTCTGATGTTTTAAATAAAGGTCATTCAAATGTAAGATATCCTGCCTCCTTTGCATGTCTTTGTAACAGGTACTTGCTAACCACATATAGCTGATATTATATGTATACAACATTGACCGATATATCCTATATCTGAGTTTCCTTGGTCCCTAGTATCACTACCGGCATCGGCTCCAAGTATTCCTTATTAGTAAGGCCTTAATGTGTAGCACCATATCATCATTGTCCAGTATTAAGCATAAATATATATCTAACTGCACTTTGTAAATTACAACAGTGGTATAATGTGACAGAAACAATCATTTACCATCTCTGCTTCTTCCTTCACTGTATCATCTTGCACCTCCAACATTTGTCCCGCACAATAGGTTTATGATCAAATACCTAAAAACTAAAACACATTCTCATCAGCCTCAACTGTGTGTGCTGTGATAATAAATATTACAGAGTGAGCATGGAAGCTGAATGTTGTATTCTCAATATATATGCTAAACATTAGCACAACAGCATTGTCATTGTGAGCATGTTAGCATGCTGACAACATTAATTGGGCGAAACCACATCTGTGGCCACGTATAACCTCACAGAGCTGCTCATGTGGCTGTAGACTCAATCTTGTTGATATATTAACAGCTGGAGATGTATCATCTTGCAGTAAGGCGAAGCTCCCAATGCAGAGGAGGTTTTTTCCGTACACAGTTAGTTACTGTTCAATTCATTTTGACAACAGTTTTTTAATGTTTGAAATATGAAGAGCTTTATTCCAAAATGTCCTATGACAAAACAGGGCTTTACCACGAGGCACATGACACTTGCACAAATCAAACCTTTCCTAACTGACAAAAGCATTCAGCATTGGAGCCTGTTCTTTATTATCAGAAATAAATATTAACAACCAGTGTCGAGGCAGTCAGATTAAATGAAATGATGTTTTGGAAATAGCAGATTAAATGGTTACACCCTTCTCTCGCCAGCATCTAAGCCATTTACAAAAAGGAATAAACCTTATCCCCTGTACTTAATAAAGTACTGTTCATCCTGGACGCAGTTGAGTGTACAAGTTGTAGAAGATCATTGTACTTGCTATTTTTAAGTGAGTAGAGAGATTTTTGTGGAGTTTGCCAGAGCAATCAATAACTGGATGCACCTTAAAATTCTCCACCTCCGGTTTGGACTCACCACACTACCCATCAACACTCTCTGCAGTCAGAAAAGATTAACTGAACGTGAGTCAGCGCTCCCACTCTGAGACACTGATGCATATGGAACCTGATTTGTGAGGCCAGGTGGATACAGGGGTGAGAGTATGGCAGAGTTGTCTTTTTGAGTATGAGATTTTTTGAGAGGAGAAGGCTCTCCAGAAGGACTTGCCTGAGCTGAGCAGCTGGCAGGTAAAGTGAGCTGGCCGGAGCTCCCCCAACATAGCCTCTGCCAAAAAACCATCAAGGAAAACATTTTCAGCTTGACTACCAGCAGAATCAAAAAGCTACACACCGCCGTGATCCTTAAATCAGAACCGTCTGCGAGCGAAGCGCACAAATCACAGCAGAGTCCACCTCCAGACTGTCTTTCATGCCAGTGTTTGTGCTGCAAGAGCGTGTGGGAGCAGTTCTGCGTGTGTATTTGAAAGCAGATGAGACAAAAAGACAGAGAACAGGTTACACATCAACAGTAACTCTCAGCAGGTGAGAGTGGAGACGAGGGAGAAAAAAATAAAATCCCACCAGAGCAGAACAGGCCAGGAGGGCATGTACCGTATCAGATTAAGCCTGTGTATGTTAGTGTGTGTGTCTGTGAGTCTCTGTGTGTGTGTGAGAGAGAGAGTAGACTATATGGGTTTGTAACTCAGATTTGAATCCAACCCACAAACACAAAAACCCGTCCCAAATTTCTCTCTTTGCTCCCCCTCAACCGTGGACTTTGATTTAAAAACACGAAAAAGAGTCATGGCAGGACTTCGGAGAAGAAGTGGCGAGCCAAGAGAGGCCTTAAAACCCTTTTCGAAGGGATCTGGTTTAATGGTCTCTGGGTGAAGGAGGTAAGGAAAGCAGGAAAAAAGTGGGCAGGAATGGTGGAAATGCTGCAGTCATAAAGATAGCCAGTGTGTGTGTGTGTGTGTGCATGCTTGTTTTAAAGAGCTGAACAGTAATTGTTGAGAGTGCTGTGGTAGCAGAAAGGAAGAGCAGAAAGGGGTAATGCTGTATGTGAGCGTGTGGTTTTCATCTGGCGGTGTGTTCTTAGAAAACGCTGGGGCAGCACCCAGGGGCCACTTCTCATCCAATAAGGGCATTTAAGCTTGTCAATATCGTCTATCTTCCAACTCGTTTGACTTCATCAAACTCCGAGGCAATAGAGATGTATACAGAAAAAAAAAAAACAGCACAGAATTTCATTTATCACTTTCATTTTTGATTTTTTGATGTCTCTCTTCCTAACACTGAAGTTTCACATCTCATTTCAAATTCGGCAGTTCAAACCAACAGAAACAGCTGCAAGAATGGCACCTCTCTCACATTCTTTAATAACTGTGTTCCTTCTTTCTTTGGTATATTTTACCTTCACACAGACACAAACTGAATCGGTTAAAGAGATACCAGGAGGTGTGAGGAGGGCAGGTGCACTTTAATTGATTTATGTCTGAAACTCTGATGATGATACACCCATATATACACCTGAAAGAAACATTTCCAGACTCACACACGGAATGACCAAAACATTTTTTTAAAGAATTAAAATAATAAATTTATACATTGTTGTTCCCCTTTTGTTGGGTCCATCATGATTTTATGATACATGAAGCTATTAGACATGGGGCTCACTTTAATCGGTAAGTGTACATGTGACAGTGGAGGCAGGCATTTGCATGCATCTTGATGACAATTTGTGTATCCTGTGTGTCACTAGGAGCTTACGATGATTGTATGATGTATTTGATGCCACAACAGTCATAAAATTGCACTGCAATTCGTTTTCTTTACTTTTGTTTTTCTTTTATATACTTTATTGCAGGACTGTGTCAGAATTCTACATTTGTTTCTGTGTTAGATTTTTTACATTTACAGCATTCCTGCAATATTTATATATTTTGGTGTCAAGAAAGCAAACGAATAAGGTAGGCAAGTGTGCTAGTGCACATATACATAGGTATGTACATACAATAAAAGTATACATATAAAACATACACATTTATGCATGGATATGTTTACTCCTGTACACACATATAATGTCATGCATACGCACATGTGTATAAACAGTATGCATGTACATAACTTTCATAGACATGCATTATATACTCACATATGTGTACGTAACATTGTATTTCAATACACATGCATTAGCACATGTATACTCAAATATACTGTGTAAGTGATCATGATTGTTGTATTATTATATGAAAAAATCATTGTGGACAAGGTTTGTGTTGAGTTGAAAATGAATTAGTTAACAGGCAGTTACTAACCGACGGAATCGATTTTTTTTCCCCCTCCACTCTAAAGTATGATATATATATTCGTATGTATATGTACACATGTGTATCATCATTACTCTGTATTGTTGTTCTGTGTCCATAGCTCCGGAGGGGTTGACATTTTGAAGATTTTTTTTTTCTCTCTATCGTTGGACGGCGACCATATGAATGTAGATGAGTTGGTATATGTTATGTGTGTGTATTCATATATAAATACGTACTACATGTGCTGGTATATGCATATATATCTCATTCATCGCCTTGATAATTCAGAGGATTGCTATGTTTTGAGTACCGGTGGAGGACTATGACAAGCAAAAACATAAACGTGTCAAAATGGCTTTAACAAATGAAGATGGAATGAGTCTGACAATGTGTACTGCCACAATTAAGTATTAATAAAATTAACTGATGGAATCCAGGCATGTCTGTCACAACCCTCAAGTTCTAGTAAGTTAAAAAATCTGTTTTTTACCAGTTTGACCCACGCGCTCCTTTTTTCACAGTGACAAAGATGCTTAACCTCAAAAAGCTTCAATCAAAAAGCCCCTGAATATCATGATGTCTTCATGAAAGCTCTCTGTTTCTGAAATTCTCTGTGCAATTTTAAAGATTTCCAATATCACCCATAAACAAAGACGCCAACTGCAGGCCTGCGAGGTGCAAATTGAAGTGGGACGATTTTCATCAAAGTTCTGTTCTTTCCAAGGTAATCATTTTCTCCATAAATACTCTCTTAGGGGTGATACTGCAGTGGGTTCATCACAGCCTTGGCACACTCTTTCAAACACACACATAAACACACCCCAAACTTTGTCTCTTTTTAAAGAGCTCAGATGGGCTGTATTGACGCGAAGGACTGGTGATCTGGCAAAAAACTAAATGAATGCTTATCATCCCCTGTAATATCCAATGCCTGGAGACAAAAGCAACACGGAAAGTCGTAAAGTTTTACAACAGCGAGGGAGAGTCTCTTTACTGTCCTGTCTCTGCGCTGATGAGCAGGCACTGTGCACTAAGTGCAGGGCGGTTTTGCTCGGAGCTGAGCGGGTGTATTGATCAGAAAAGCATCACACAGACGAGCAACTAAAGCTTTGGCAAAGCTGATGCCATTTAAACCTGCAGATGTGTGATGTGCGTGTGCTTCCTTACATACAGACATCAGAACTCTCACACAGGAATATAGACAGACACATGCCGCACAAACAGGCAGAGTACAAAGTTAAGTCTAGACAAACATGAGGTTGGCTAACCAGTGCAATGTTCTCTTTGGAAAAACAGAGGGAATAGACTAGTCATATATATGAGACGCGATGAGACAGGAACACACGATGGATCACAGTGACAGACAAGGCAGAGGACGAGGAGGAGGAGGGAAGAGATTTGCAATCTTTTCATGTTAACATAATGTAACTTCTAGTCTTCAGTGAATTGCTTTGGCAAGCTTGGCTGCTTCCTTCATGCCTTTAAATCCTGTCTGAATATGGATGTGACAGACAGGCAGTGAGAAAGATGGAGAGATGGCATGACAGGCCAAACAAGCCGTGGGTCTGTGTGTGTAGGTGTGCGTGCAGGAGAGTACATGAATATGAGAGCAATCTGATCTTATTAGAGACCTGACGGGATGAGGAGCTGTGATGAGAGCTCTGAATCACCACCATCTAATCAATCAGTCTAATTAACCAAGCTTTATGAACACTGGGCCGAGCTGAGAAAAAATACACCGACACACAGATTAATAATGATTACTGAATACACTGCAACGCATTCTATTAACAATCCATCTTCATGCCTATCCAGCGGCTTTGCATAAGAAGTCGCCTTATTGCCAGTTGCAGGAAATCCTCTGAAACATATTAGAGATTCGTCTGTCTCAGTCAAGTCCTCAAAGTAAATAAGATACTCTTCTCCCGAAAACATTTTGAAATAGTTAAGAGTAACATGTAACAGGGAGCATAATATAACTATGCTACAAATGACTGAGAGTTTTGCAGTCTTGGTTTTCACATTTCAACTCAATATCGACTTTGGATTTAAAACAACCATCGATTCAAAAGTGATTTTCGCTTTAATAACTAGACACGGGGCGCTAGTATCAGTGTGCCAAACCATTCACTGGTGTCCTTAGTGTACTGAAATGTCACATTAAACGTAACTGGCTATTAAGATGAATGATCCATAGCCTTTTCATTTTCCAAAGTTAACAGCATTAATTAATGAATTAATTAATGTGGCAACATCTTACAGTCTCCTGCCTGTATGAGAAAATAGGGGGAAGTGCTCTGCTGTGTTGTTATCAAAATAACGTGTCCAGGAGCTGAAAGAAGCTTCTCTGCTGGACCATTTCTTCTAGAGAAAAGACATCGCAGTACAAGACACTGGTTGTGTTTCCATTAATTGTCAAGAGAATTTTAGGAGAACTTTTGAATTCTTGCAAAGGGGAATATGCAGTTTAGAAGTGTTTCCACTGACTCACTGGGAGCGAATAAGCTAGGCTGCAAAGCATACTTTGGTCAGAGGGAGGCAGTATAGGCAATGTTGCACAAGGCTGTAATAAACAGAGTAAAAGAAGCGGAGGTTGCAGTTAAAAAAACAAAACAAATTACTTTGGTTGTCTACAAGACAATTATGGGGATTTTTTTTTTATGATTTGGTTGTCATTGGGCAAGTCGTAGTTGTTTTTCTTTGTTCAGGTTACCAGCAGTTTGTTGATGTTACCAGCCATGTTTGTGTGCATTAGGGAAATATCTGCCAAGATGGTTGAAACAGTCTCTTTTACGTCTTCTTTAGGGGGCGGAAACAGCTGATAAACATTGGCTACATACCAATTTCTTTGCCAAAGCTGTTTCCATCTCCCATTTTATGCATTAACTGTTGTTTGACAGACCCAAAAACTACCTAAAGCCAGCATAAAAACTTTGTTGCCACTTCCATTTGCCTTTTCTAATGCCATATTTCAACGTGCACATCAAAGCACATTACTGGAAACACAACAGGCACAGGTATTTTTTACGTGCACTAGGTTATTTTCTCTACCACAGAGTGAGTTTGTTGTTTAATGCTTCGATGTGTGTTTGTCACTCGGTTTGGTTTGATACAGCTGACTGCAGCTCCGCTTTGCTAACGTAAGCCTCTGAGTGACAGTGTAGGAAGTTTACAATGTTTTCTGCGTTTGTCTTGAGAAGGTAATTATGCAGACACTTTACAAAAATCCTTGCAACTGCTGGTTTGTTGAAGATGAAAATGCTGAGTTACACGTTAAATACAGTGTGTGAATGCTGTAAGCTGTCTGTGCTGCACAGCTCTTGCAAACAAGTTCTGCTTTTTGAGTTCAGTCAACATGTTGGTAACTACCTTTTTCGCATTTGTGATTTGAGTTTCTTACATGAATCGATGTTTTCGCCCAGCTCTAATCCTTCATTCATGTCCAGAGAGATGTTTTTTGTAATTTAACAAACGGACACACCAAAAGAGGTTATTTTTGTTTACACTTAGACTTAAAGTTCAGACAGGACGGGCTGCTCTTTGACGCCCACCCATGCCTGCACAGAAGCATCCTGGTGTGGAAGTCAGAACAGTTCAGAGCAAAAGCATCGGCAGCAGTTGTGTTTGCATGTGTGTGTACACATTTGTGTGTGTGCTGTCAAGTCCTCAAAACAAGCAGACCTTTAACCACCAGCGGGGGTCTGCATGTGTGTGTGGTGTCGCCATGACCTGCTGCTGTCAGCGATGACATAACCACTCCCTTACCACTTGACCACCCATGATGCCACGCTGTGGGCAGCCGCCAATTTGTTTGTTTCCTTGGCGTAAACAAAAAGTGTCTGTGATTCACTCTCTGTTTCTCTCCAAGGGTTAAGCGCAAGCAACCAACAAATCTGCCACTCTCACCATCTTTCTGTTTTCTTAACCTTTGTCCTGCTCATTATTTTGAACTGGAAAAAAATTCGGAGAAAGCACAGCGCTGCCAGAAGGCCTGTGTGCAAAACACAGCAAGCACAAGGCCAAGCTGTCACACTACAGAAAGCCAGAGGTGAACCAAGTAAGAGGTATTTTAGGAAAGAGATTTGTCACTTTGGCAGAGCTGCAGCTATCATTATTATCAACTGATCTGTGGACTCTTTTCAGATTAAGTTACAGTGATTAATTAGTTTTCAATTCAATGGAAACAGTGAAAAAGTTTCTTGCAGTGATTTACTTCCATTCTTCGTTTTGTTGACTTAAAAATAAAATATGCAACATTTACCATTTAAATTGTCTGCTTTTTTTTGTATAGGAAGACTCCTCACGGCAAACATGACATACTGATAATCAGATTTATCAGAAAAGCATTAAACTTTTCACATCTGGGAAGCTTGAACCAACAAATTCAATTTTTGCTTTTCAAGCAGCTTGAACTTGAATCAGTTATGCAGATATTCAATTTTCTGTTGGCCAAATGGGTTATTTGTAAGTGAGAACAAATAAATAAGTGCCTTCACTTAAAGAAATAAATTAATACATAAATTTTTAAAAAAGAGTGATTCTGTTTTACAAATGGTTTATCTTCGTATTTCAGAGCAAAAGATATTTAAATATTTTTTCCTTAATCAATTTAACCATCTGGGTGGCACATTTATATTAAATTAATACATTGGCTTAAAGGATTAATCAACTGACTGATGTCAATGAATTAACAAGTACATAGATCAGGCGACTTACTTTGACATTGACTTCAAAGTTCTTGGCATTTGTCAAGCATGTTAACTAATGTTACTGTGTTCAGCTTCTCCTAGAGGATCTGCTGCTTTTCGCTGTTTTTATATGATTATAAATGTAACATTTTTGGCTTTTGGGCTGCTGCTGGCACAAATCAAGCTATTCAGAGATGTCCTCTTGTGTTCTAGAAACTTATTACGATGTGTTTCCTTATGTTTTATAGACATAGTTAATTAAATACATATCAGCAACCTAATCACTG